>JASDQU010281379.1:0-14691 GCA_032191745.1 Picea mariana
CAAGTTAGAATATGGATAGGGATTGCATTTAGTATTCAGTTTCTTGTGTGAATGTATAAATACATGTAATCCCATAGAGGCAAAAACGACTGTGAGAGACTTGCAAATCTGATGTAATCTCCATAATCTGAATAATAAGACAATCAACGCCTATGCTTGGTTGACGTAGCCCAACGTTTGGGTGAACCATGTGAAATCCCTGTGTTTATATCTGTGTGTGATTGTTAATTAGCTATGTGAATTGTGTTGTCCACATTGACAATTCTAGCACCAATGCCCACTCCCCACTATGTTCTTGATGATGGGGAGTGTCCACTCAAAATGTTGGACTTTTCAAAACTCCACACAATTTCTCTAACATAATAACTAACAACTAACTGCAAAAACCTACATTCACAATACTATGTACTCTATTCGATTTTAGAGAACAATCTATATTCTTATCGTGATCATATACTATATTCACATCCTGTGATCTTATAATAATTTTCCTATACTATAATAATCTATATGGTTGCATTATAATATTTTTCTCACCATGTATATAACAGGAAGACACAATTTGTCTCACCATGTAACAGAACACTCACATACAACTTGTTACATTGTGTAAACAAAAACAACCTATTTCTTTGTAGACGTCCCCACTTCCCTTGGTTCCCCTCTCTATCACAGAAGTGAGAAATCTCGTCTTCCTCTCAGATAGAGAACCTTCTGCACATCATCCCTCTGCTCCACCTTCAAGCCTCCCAATGTATCCTTTGCTTGCTTAATCTACATTAATGGAAAATCTCTATTAGAATCAATATGAATTAATCAATGTAGAGTTTGGTTATTAGCTTATCAATTCTCAAACCCTAATTTTAATCTTATTTTAACCTTAATAATTAACAAATGAATTAATCAATGTAAAGTTTAGTTATTATCTGCTTATCAATTATGAAACCTTAACTTAATTAGCATTTTAAAATAGAGATCAATCTCACAGAATAAAGTGAAGCCATAGGGGCTCACACAGTGACACTAGGCTCACACACTCTATCTTCAATTTGATAAATTGCATACAAATATATAAGTTAGGATAGCATCTAACAACCTCCTAAATGTGTGGATCATAAAACCACTCAGAGCTTACAATAGTAATTAGTTCTAACAATTTCCTAACTATGACATTTCACCATTATTCTCCAACACTCCTCCTTAATGGAGAAATGGATTTAATACAATAAAAATGCATAACATGTCGGTCGGTCTTAGTCTCAACTAATATTACAAACATTGCAAAGGACAATTTAAACAAAACCTTAAAATTTGTTTGAACTCCTTATATGAGCAGTTTTTCTATGCATTTTCAATTTAAGTCTTTCTCTTTTGCTGAAAATTCCATGTTTCAGCTTCTTATCCTTCATTTTTTTGTTGGTGTTTGTCATCAATCTGAAAATTATTTCAGATTTCCCATGCTTGTCCTCTTCAACTTTTTTTTCAAAAAAATGTTTGTATGTGAACTGCTACCACATAACATTCTTTGTTGTTTTCTCTTCACCATTGATATTTTGATCATCAATTTTATGCAACATTAACTCATAGTAAAATTTGATTTCTTCAGGACTCCAATGCTCAGAATGCCATGAAATTCTTTAGATGTATCAAGTTTTGCTTCAAATTCTATGTTGTCTTCATCAATTATTGATTCTTCATTTCTATCATCTGCTACTGCAACTTTTTTGCAGGTTCCATCAAAACATGGTGTTTCAATCCATTCTTCAAGAAAATGTAATTATTCTTCCAACTTTGTTGGCACTTCATGGTTGCTTCTAATATCCGCACACTAAAGAAACATTCATGAACTTCACAGAATCATCATAATTTGAGTTCTCTTCATTTTCCTTTATGTTGAGAGTTTCCTCCCTTTCTTTATCCTCTACTTGATTCACATTATTTTCTGCATTACAATCTGTGAACTAAGTTTCATCTTGATCATACAATTGATCTCCAAACAAAGTTACTCTTCCACTTAACAAATCATCTACAAGTTTTTTCTCCTGTAACATTTGGAACCAACCTTCACTTGAAAAAATTCCATCATCATATTTAACTAAATTTACCAAAGATTCACACAGGGGTTCATCAACAGTTACATATTCATCTCCATCATCAATCTCATTTGAATTCACCAAGTCACTAAATACTACATCATATGGAATTTCCTTACTATGACATGTGACTTTAGTGTCGAACACACTTTCTTCATTAATCATTGTAACTTTAATAATTTCATTTTCAGTCTCTCTTCTAGTTACGAGAGTGTCAACACAATCACAATTTTCAACAACAATACCTTCATCAACTTCAACATTCTCGCTCCACTTTTTCATTTCAAGAATATCCCAAAATATTTTTGCACTATGTACTTCAACAAATTCACGCAAAACACCAAATAAGATGTTTTCATCCAATGCTGATATAATAAGTTGGAATGCTATTGTATATCTTCTCTTATCATATAAATTGACACGACCTTCTTGATCATAATGCAATAAATCTACTAACCATAGTAATTTTTTTCATTTGAGTTGCCCAAGGTTCATAATTTATACCTGAGAAGAATGACAAATTCGGCATCAATATTTTATATATATCATCAAATTCTTCATCGATTGGGTCTAGTTCCACATTCTAATCCTTAAGAATGGGTTCTTCAACTGAAATCATGTCATATTTATCTGCAAAATATAACGATTCGTACTGCTCATTCTTTCTCCTCATGTGTTTCATCTCTCTCCGGACTTGTTTAATTTTCCTTTGCTGACCCATGACAACTTCATTCTCTACTGGATTCAATCATGGCTCTGCCTCCATCAAATACTTTTCTCACACCTCTACCTCAACGATTCTAAGCTAAGCAGTGATTCAATTGGCAATGATTATGCTCTCACGCCGCAATTTCAATTGCAATAGCACGAATCCATAACAGGCCCATGATTTCACTTATAACCATGATCTCATCCATCTAGAAAATCTTTGTGGAATCGAATATGACTCTTCCTTGGATGCCCACGATCACAAGGTTGTGAACTTATATTCTATCTGAAAGACCCTCAAAGTTGATAAAAAAAAAATTACAAGTTCCAACATCAAAATCGTGTCCTATCACTGGCAGAGATCAAGGGGATTTCAAATTTCATTTAATTAGCAGGTTGAAGTGTTTACCATGTTCCATTCACAGGACAAGGTAAAAATTGCAGCAAAGTATTTTACTCCTGGTAACCACTACAAATCTGTACCTCTGGCATTACAAGCCATAATCGATCTACTTTCAATCACAGACAATACCATTTCTTTCGATCTACTTTCATTTTGCTCGGTCGAGACTCCAAACAACAACAAACTCTGGAATAACTCTAATGTCAATGCACAGGTCACCTTCACGCAAATTCTTTCCTTTCCATTGCTCTATACTAGCTCTTCAATCTTCGTCTAAATTTTAGGAAGTAGCTATTATCCACTAGCCAACAACACACGTGGCACCACAAAACAAACCACAAAATATATCGGATCGGTTTCTCCTCAAACAAATTGGTTTCTCTCGAATTCTTTGCTTGGTCTAGATACCAACTTAAATTATAAGAAGAACATAAGACAACAAGCCATATCAGGCAAACACTGAAGGTGATACTGATGCTCAACACATCTTTAAGCAAGATGAGCAACTCCTCTCACATAAAGGTTGCTCCTTTCACAAAATCCTTTTATCTGGCTACGATCCACACTTAACTATTGTCCAACAAGACAAATCAAAGTCTTCTTTCCACAAGCAACAATCAAGGCATCGTCCTCCAAAAATCTACACAGGAAATAACACAATAATTCCTTTATGAAGCCGCCAACACTCCAATAGGCGCGATCTCCTCCACGCGGATGTGATACCACACAGCGATACCTTTAGGTATAGCAACGAACTAGAGGAAATCTCCACGCAGGGGGATGGTCGGCTCAACAACAACATTGATGATTGAATTGAGTGGGGCAAACTATAGTCTGGAAACAATCTTCAAGCTTACCGACTCTTCAACCAGGCTGGCTGGTGACTTCATGTCAGGTCACTTGACTCCTCCACGTGGGTGCTCTTTTCTTGTAACACTTAGGGTGCAAGAAGAATTTTGGTGGCAATTTCGTGGAACTATTACAGAAACTACTCCTCAAGGGAGTCCTCGTTCCACATGCCCATAATTATATTGAGCAATGTGACCATGGATCTTATGCTCTCTCACTTCACTTCTCTATCACGATGATCCGGCTCTGTGGCCCTCTCACCTCGGCTTTGATACCAAATTAACATTTTAAAATAGAGATCATTCTCACAGAATAACAGTGAGATCACAAGGGCTCACACAATGTGACTAAGCTCACACATTCTATCTTCAATTTGATAAATTACATACAAATATATAGATTAGGATAGCCTCTAACAACCTCCTAAATGTGTGGATCTAAAAACCACTCAAAACTTACCATAGTAATTAGTTCTAACAATTTCCTAACTATGACATTTAGCTATTATTCTTCAACAAACTTTAATCTTACCCTTACCCTAATAATCAACAAAATCTACTTTTAAATAATTAATAACAAGGATCTTTCCTTAACCCTAATAATTAACAATATCTAACCTTAATAATTAAACCAAATCTATAATAATTATTCTTATTAATTTTAGATCTAGGTTTTAGTAATTATTATTTATTTAAACTAATCTGATTTAAGCTATTTTTTAATAAATACTTTAACTATTTAAAGTAGACCACGTTACGCACTAAGAAGGACTCACGTCCCACTCAATAGATAAATCGACTATTGCCTATTTCATTGATGAGGATTCATCAACCGTGGCCTCGGCCTCTCCAAGTTTTGTGATCCACAACTTGAGTGCATTGAAGAGTTCTATGTGAGCTCAGTTCTGAGTTTGGGGTACGACGGGTATTCAATGTGAATGGGTTAAAAAGATAAGAAATGGAAATACCTAATCCTATTGTATCAATTTTAAAACCATAACTCTAATATTGTCTTAACTCTAATTCTAATATGCATTAAAAAAAAAATGATTTTTTTTATTGCCCAAAATCATTTTTTTATTGCCCTCCAGCTAGAGATCTTGGGTCAATTGTGGAATTAGGTCGATGGATTCTGATGCAGATGATTTCGGGTAAAATCATGAATGTGGGTTTCTATTTTTCTTTGATTTTTGAGAAAATAAAATATATTTTTAGAAGTTTTTCAACTTTCAGTAAACAAAAGTATTTTTTTTATTTAGAAATTCACTTTATAGTAAAAACAAAAAGTGTCATGAATTTTGTTACAATGGGGGTACATGAGAAATTGGTTGCCCATTTGTCCCAAGTCCATTCTTTGAGATAGTTGACTCCAAACCTGCACCTGTTCGCTCTACCTTGAGTGGCCCTCTCTCATATTTCCATTTCTTGGTCGATTGTCACATTCTCTCCCATAACCAATTTTATTTCGAGATTTAATGCATATGGTCCAGATCCTGACAAGCCCTCACTTTCTAGGTGGTGTTAATTCCACCAGAGGGGCCGAACTAAATCCAGTTGAGGTCTCTAAGGCTTGTTGTCCAGGGTTAAATTCTATTCCAAATCCCCACCCCAACCCAACGAATTCTGATTGTTGCAATAGAGGGCTGATAAAACCCTCCCCTACCTGCGGAGCACAACCACCCAAGTTGTTGACAAAAAAAACTAGGGGAAAAGGATCCATAACAGGGATAACCTTCCCATCTTTGTGTCCCAAAACCCCACTCTTGGTTTGACAAGAAATTATGTCGTGTTTCTAAACTTAGTTGTTGTAGAAATTCCAGACCACACCCATATAGAGGCGAGGGCACCATGACTGGATCCAAACCACGGGATTGGGTTTGGGGATTCCGACCATTGCTTAGTAATAAATCCACCTGACTTCTAGGGGAGATTTTTGGAATCTTATTAGTTATTTTTGGACAAAAAACCTCAAGGACGCTCAATAATGGGCTAAGAAACTCTCTCGTCGATGTCGGATCCAACCCTGAAAAGATGACACCAGTATGAATGTCTTCAGGAAACAACCTTTCCCATATCTCCCTTGTCTCCAGAGACCCGACAAATCTTTATGACCTCATCTTTCCAATTGTATACCTAAAAATGGTTTCCCCCTCTAGAGGGTTAGGGGTATAGTCTACCAACTCGTCAGTATACTCCATCTCAATCCTAGAAGCTAGACAGACGCCCAACCTGCTGAGGAGTTCAACCCTTTATTTGGATTGAAACCCTAGAACCATAACGATTGAACCCTAACCGCAAGACGAATCCACACATCCTTACCGATCTCCCCATTATATTGATTGAATTCTCCAACTCATATTTCTCTTATATACTTATATGTGATAATACTACTAGGTTGTGGTTGTTACTTTACTGGTTATTGTTATAGAGTTTGTCTCTATGTGAGTAGTTCATTATGATAATATAGTGTGTCTATATTAAAGGAAACATTCATGTATTTATGTCTACTATCACTTTGTTAATAGATCACTCAACATAGTTTTAGTGTGTGGAAATATAGCTCACTTTAATTTTAATTGATGGGAACTTTTACCATGAAACCCTTAAGATTTTTGGTCATTTAAAAAAAACTCAATTCTCTATAATTTTGAAAAAAATGAGTGGATAATGGTGGAACTTTGTAGCCTAAAAAAAATAGAGTCACCAAAAAGGTTGAGTTTGTTTTCTTATTAACTCACCTATGGGAAATATTGACACCACCTCTTAACTAAACACTCAAACTCCCTATGAATGTATTATTATGAGTATCTTTTGGTTTTTTTGAATTTTGGTTCCAATATCTTTGACGAATTAAAAGAAATAGACATGCAATTCTAGAAGTGATTATAAGATTAAAATAAATCTATGTTGATTTATTTTATGATAAATTTTAATTCTCTTATATTTCACTATTTTTCATTTTGTATTTATATTTTTAATTTAATGACGTGTTTTTTATTATCTATTATCTATTATTATTATTGTTTAATTTTGAAAATTTTATTATTTTTACCATGACTAATGTGCTCAAAAGATTAACTATTGTGGGTTTTTTTGGCTTAAAGATAAACTATTGTTGGCTTTCTTTATTTCTAAGTAAATATAAATCTATTTTAATAACAATATTGAGACAGTGATTTATTGAAATTAAATTAGTTTTTTTTTTTTTTTTTACTATAAATTTTAAAACTGAAAAAGTGAATATTTAAATTAATTTGAATATAAATTTAAAATAGAGATGAATGAATTAATATGTTAAAAATATTTTTTAATATAAAATTAAGATTATAATTTTTATCTTATAAATCTTGAATATATTATAATCTATATTTATGAATATAGAATATTAAATGATATTCCTGACTTTTTAATGATATTCCTAACTTTTTAAGAGAAAAGAAATCACATACTCTTATTTTAATATTTTAAATTTACATTTGAATCATGTCTAAAAATAATAATTAAATAAATATATATGTACTCTTATTTTAATATTTAAATTTATATTTAAATAGATATTCTGTAAATATAATTAAATTAAGTAAATATTTAATTATAGTTTCTTTAAAAATAATTTTACAATATTTATCTATCAATTAAATTGATTAAGTTAATTTAATCAATTTAATTTTCTAAATTAATAATTCAATTTAATCACTTTAACTTTCCAAATTAATAATAATAATAATTGGTTATATGTACAAGTGGAATTTTGTAACATTGTTTATTTGGTTATATGTTGTTGTAAGGAATTTTGTAACATTGTTTATGAATTAGTTATAATAGGGCGCCTTGCTTCCTTCTTGCAGCACCTCCAAACCTTCTCTTTCTTGTAAATGGATGATGGATGTGTGTATTTTTAAAAGCTTATGCAGCAATGAATTTATAGCGATGACGGTGACGGCGATTGGATAAGAAGTAGGGCGGCGCAACGTGTGCGTATATTTATCCAGTCAACGCGCAGCGGCGCACTCATGAAGCTGTTTAAACAAATCTAAATTCTAATACGACCAGCTGTATCCAGTGTTAAAATATTATGTTAATCTTTTGTTATCGGAGTTATTATGACTCGCTTAGTCTCTCCAAAGGAGAGCGTTATCGTTTACCATGGGTGGCCTTTGGCAACTATGATGACCCCGCTTAGTCTTACATACTCGATTCCTACGGAGTTATTATTAGAGAATTTATATTATAAATTCTCTAATAATGCCCCTCCCTTCCACCCTCTATAGAGGGTGGGAGGGGACAGGCATTATTAGAGAATTTATATTAGAGGGTGGGAGCGGGGAGGGCATTATTAGAGAATTTATATTATAAGGAGCAAGCAGTAGAGCCAGTGGTATCTGAGTGAGGAGTGTTGAAACGGTTGACAATATAACCCTTCTTTCGAGGAACAATCATCTACCTCGAATCCATTCTTGTAGATTCATTTGTGTATGTGTCAATTCCGCTGGAGCATGCATAGGAGAGCATTTATTGATGAGTTAGAAATCTATTTTTTGAGCTATGACTGTAAACCTGTGCGATATAAAGCTGTAACATCTCCATTGATGAATAATAAAAAGCATAGATACCTGCTTGGTGGACGTAGCCCGAAGTTGGGTGAACCACATAAATCATTGTGTTTTCTTTTATTATTTTTCCATTTGATATTTGATAGGTGTGTTTTGTTGCGTATTAATTAGGATTTGTGGTTGTCTGATTAAAAATTGGTATCGGTATCGGAGCTAAGTTTGATGAGCCACTAAAATCGAAGAAGCAGCAGTATCGTGGAAAAGCAATACAGTCGTCACTTTCTTTGACGCTTCACGGTTTTTTCTGTCGCATTATCCAGGGCAAATTCGGTGTTAACTTCTTGTCTGGTTTTTTGTTTGGCCATGATAGGGGACATAAACGCATCCACAAAAATGTGTCAGTAGACTCTAGATTTAGGACCAAAAAATTGATCCTCGTGCCTTAAATTTTGTTGTGCATTTGTCGACTTTGAGGGTTCAAGCGCTTTGATAGTGGATATATAGTCGATGTTTTTCATTGGGGTCTCTTGGTAAAGGAAGCGTTGTTTTTCAAATCAACGTTGGGCTCCCCTAGTGAAGGGAGTGTTGATCCAAGGGAGCACTTGTGAATTTTTCGGTTTTAACAACTAGCGTCAGTCTCTCCTCTAGAACGAAGCACCGACCTATGTGGTGCTCGCTGTGTGAAGGGTGCGGTTGGATGTGGCTAATTCTTTGAGGTTGAATCTCGGGGTGTGGTGTCCTATAGGAATAACAAAGTGTCTGCAGACCAGGGTTGAGCTTGGAAATTCCCTGGTAGACAGAGTATTGCAGAGCTTGCAGAAGGCAGAGTCTTGCATAATAGTCAAGGGAAAACAAATGGTATGAAGGGGAGAATTAACAAGAGTGGAGACAACAGAGGCTGAGAAGCAAAAAAACAACTAAGATGGTGAAAACGCAGAGTGACAAGTTTGAAATTGAGAAGTTCAATGGCAAGAGTAGTTTTGAGATCTGGAAGGTCAAGATGCACAATTGGCTCGTGCAACAAGGCGTGGTGAAGGCACTTTTGGAAAAATCAAAGAAACCTGTGACCATTTCAGATGAAGAGTGGGAAGATATCGATGTGAGAGAACTGAGTGCCATATGTCTTTGTTTGGCTGGTGATGTTATGTTCAACATTGTTATAGAGAAGACAACAGCCGGTTTGTGGACGAAGCTGGAAATCTTTTATATGATGAAATACTTGACGAATAAGATCTTCCTGAAAAGACTATTGTACAGTTTGTGCATGAAGGAGGGTATGGAAATAGCTGATCATTTAAATACTTTTAATACTCTTTTAGTCCAGTTGTCTAGCATGGAAGTGAAATTCGAATCTGAAGACAAGGTGATTACATTATTGTGTTCTTTGCCCGAGTCATGGGATCACTTTGTTACCTCTATTAGTTTCAGTTCAACATAAAGTATTGAGTTTGGTGTTATTGTTGGAGATTTACTGTCTGAGGAAACATGGAAGAAATCCAATTTAGAAACCTCTAAATCTGAGGCGATGGTGGTGAGAGGAAAACCTAAAGAAATAGAACATGTTCAGAGGGATTTCTCTCGGTCAAAGTCGAAGGACAAGAAGATCAAGTTTAATTGTTGGTTTTGGGGAAAATCTGGACACCTAAAGAAGGATTGTTGGAAGTGACAACAAGCCTCCAAACAAGACCCTCCAAAAGAGATGAAGGAAGAAAATGCAAATGAAACACGTTCAACAACAAGCTCAGGTATGGCTGATGAAGTTTTAACAATTGGAATCGTTTCACGTTATGATCAACAGTGGTTATTAGATTATGGTGCTTCAAATCACATGTGTCTTCATAGACACTGGTTTATTACTTATCAGTCTATAGATGATGGAATTGTTTACATGGGAAATGATATATCATCTAGAGTTGTGGGAATTGGTAGCATTTGAATTAAGATGTTTAATGGGTCTGTTAAGAAACTAACTAACGTGAGACATGTACCTACGCTTAGGAAGATCCTAATATCTTTGGTAGTCTTAGATACTGGAGAATATAAAAGTATTTTTCAAGGTGGATTTATGAAGGTCTACAAAGGAATCCTAATGGTTATGAAAGTGAAGAAGGTTGGAAACCTGTTTCTGTTAGAAGGAAGAACTGAGTCAGATCATTTGATAGTTGTGTCCAAGGATGACTGTGATTCTGTTCGACTATGGCATCAACAGTTGCACCATATGAGAGAAAGAGGATTGAAGGTATTATCTGATCGCAAGTTACTTCTTAGTCTAAAGTCTTTAAAGTTAGATTTTCGCAAGCACTGTATTTATGGAAAATAGAATAGACAAAGATTTAGAACCGGAAGACACACCAGTGAGGGAATCCTTGATTATATCCATTTTGATGTTTGGGGACCATCCCCTACTATTTTGTATGGAGGATCATCATACTTTGTTACTTGTATAGATGATTTATCTAGGAAGGTGTGGATCTATATGTTGAAAAGAAAAGATGATGTATTTATAGTTTTCAAGTAGTTTAGAGCTTTAGTGGAAAAGAGCACTGGTAGGTCCATTAAATGTTTAAGAACTGATAATGGTGGTGAATTTACGTCAATGGAATTTGAGAACTATTGCAAGGAGTTTGGGATTGATAGGTATAAAACCATTGCCTATACTCCTCAACAAAACAGATTTGTTGAATGCATGAACATGACTCTTTTAGAGAGAGCAAGGAGTATGCTTAGTAACGCCAACTTGTAGCAGGAACTGTGGGAAGAAGCAGTATCTACAACTTGTTATCTGGTGAATCGATCACCATCAACAACAATAGAGTGTAATATTCCTGAAGAGGTATGGATAGGTCACCCTTGTAATTATTCTGATCTTAAATTTTTTGGTTGTGAAGCCTATACTCTACTTCTAAAACATCAACATTCTAAATTAGATCCAAAATAATAATAAAAAGTCTTATATTTGTTGGATATGGTGATGGTATTAAGGAGTGTAGGTTGTGGGATCCTACTTCCCACAAGATCACCATTAACAGAGATGTAATATTTGATGAATCATCTCTCATCAAATCAGATGTAGATGTTCAAATGAAACAGGTAGAAGTACCTAGGTATCAACAGATTCGGTTTGAAACTCGTTCAACTACAAATGAGAGTGAACATGAACAATTTTTTGAAGATGTTCATGAAAAGGTTATTGCAGAGGAAAACATGGATGATGATGACAATCAACAAATTGTGGATGAGCCACAAACTTCCCTAAGGAGGTCTACATGGGTCAAAGTTCCTCCAAGAAAGTATGATGATTTTGTTTCATCAGTTTCTTTAAGTACTAATGATGATGAACCTTCGTGCTATCAGGAAGTTGTGGAGGTTTCTAACAGTGAAAAATGGAAAGAAGCAATGAACGATGAAGTGAACGTTTTAGAAAGGAATGCTACATAGGACCTGGTAGAACTTCCAAGAGACAGGAAAAATGTAGGTTGCAAGTGGGTCTACAAGCTGAAGAAGGGTGTTGATGATAAGGTAGAAAGGTACAAAGAAAGGTTGGTTGCAAAGGGATATTCTTAGAAAGAAGGTATTGACTTTGATGAGATATTTTCACCAGTTGTTAAGATCGTTTCAATTCGAATTGTGTTAGCATTAGTTGCATTACTTGATTTGGACTTGGAGCAGCTAGATGTTAAGAACGCTTTCTTACATGTAGATTTGGATGAAGAGATTTACATGGAACAACCTGAAGGGTTCGTTCAGAATCACAACAAGAAATTTGTTTGTAGGCTCAATAAATCATTGTATGGTCTAAGGTAGTCGCCCAAACAATGGTACAATAAATTTGACTCTTTCGTGATCAGCCAGAATTATACGAGGAGTGAGTATCATCATTGTGTTTACTTTAAGAAATTGAATAATGACATATTCATTATCTTAGTATTGTATGTTGACAATATGATTTTAGCAAGCAAAAGCGTAATTGAGATCAACAGGTTAAAGGCTCAAATCGCTAGGATGTTTGATATGAAAGATCTAAGGGCAACAAAGCAAATTTTGGGCATGGAAATATTCAGAGATAGGAGAAATGGTAAGCTTTGGTTGTCACAACAGAAGTATGTCGAGAAAATACTTTTGAGGTTTGAAATGAATAGTGTGAAACCAGTTTCAGTCCCTTCCGCTTCCCATTTTAATCTTTCTTCAAGTTTATGTCCTAGTACAAAAGAAGAAAATGAATATATGTCTCAAATACCATATGCTAATGCAGTAAAAAGTTTAATGTATGTGATGGTTAGTACAGGACCAAACATTTCACATGCAGTTGGGGTTGTCAATGGATATATGGTAAATCCAGGTAAAGAGCACTAGGCAGCAGTGAAATGGGTGCTTCGGTATCTGAGGGGCACAAGTGATTATTGTATCACCTATAACGATGATTGTGAGTTAGTCTATGGATATGTTGATTCTGATTTTGCAGGTGATTTGGACAAAATGAGGTCAACTTCAGGATATGTCTTTACTCTTGCAGGTGGAGCTATTAGTTGGATGTCAAAGCTAGAGAGCATTTTTGCTTTATCGACTACAGAAGAAGAATACGTAGCTACTTCACATGCTTGCAAAGAGACAGTTTGGTTAAAAGGTTTGTTTGGTGAGTTTGGAAGGGTGCAGAACAAAGTAAATCTACTCTGTGATAGTCAAAGTGCTATTCACATGGCTAAAAATCTAGCCTTCCACAGTAAAACTAAACATATTCCTATTAAGTACCATTTTTTAAGATAGGTCATCGATGAAGGTGGAGTTTCTCTTGAAAAAGTTCATACAAAAGAGAACTGCGTAGACATGTACAAAAAAACAGTACTTTTAGAGAAGCTACGATGGTGCTTGGCTTCTCTTGGCTTGCAGAAAAAGTGATAGAATAAAATAATGAGCAAGGTATCAGATAAGTTTTTTGTCAAGGTGGATATTGTTAAAACACAACAAAACCCTTATTTCGAGGAACAATCATCTACCTCAGCTCCTTTTTTGCAGATTTAGTTGTGTATGTGTCAATTCCGCTAGAGCATGCATAGGAGAGCATTTACTACTCAATTAGAAATCTTTTTTTTGAACTATGACTGTAAACCTATGCGATATAAAACTGTAACATCTCCATTAATGAATAATAAGAAGCATCGATACCTTCTTGGTGGACGTAGCCCAAAGTTGGGAGAACCAGGTAAATCACTGTGTTTTCTTTTATTATTTTTCCATTTGATATTTGATAGGTGTGTTTTGTTGTGTATTAATTGGGATTTTTGTTTGTCTGATTAACAATTGGTATCAGAGCTAAGTTGGATGAGCCGTTAAAATTGAAGAAGAAGTAGTATCGTGGAAGAGCAGTACAGTCGTCACTTTCTTTGACGCTTCACAGTTTTTTCTGTCGCGTTATCCAGGGAAAAATCGGTGTTAACTTCTTGTATGGTTTTTTATTTGGCCATGATAGGGGACATAAACGCATCCACAAACATGCATCAGTAGACTCTAGATTCAGGACAACAAAATTGATCCTCATACCTTAACTTTTGTTGTGTGTTTGTCGACTTTGAGGGTTCAGACGCTTTGATAGTGGATGTACAATCAATGTTTTTCACTGGGGTCTCTTGGTAAAGGAAGTGTTGTTTTTCAAATCAGTGTTGGGCTCCCCTAGTGAAGGGAGTGTTGATCCAAGGGAGCACTTGTGAATTTTTTGGTTTTAACAACCAGCGTCAGTCTCTCCTTTGGAAGGGAGTGTTAATGTTTATGCTATCATTATAGTTCTTTGCATTTCATAAAGATAAGAGCATAATAACCACAAGATCACTGAGAAATACACATCCACAATAGACACAACATTTATCCTGGGAAACCCTCTAGGGGAAGAAAACCCAGCAAAAACTTCCTTATCATGAATAGCTTATCAAGAGTTCAAGAGATAACTCAACCAATACAGAAAATCCTCCTCCAAGAGATGCACCACCCTTCTTCTTCTTTCACCAACTTGAAATATCACCTTGCCTCATAAGAACATGAGCAAGTGAAGTGTGATTGAAGTGAGGCGCTAGCCTCTTATTTATACAAAACTG
>JASDQU010281380.1:0-14204 GCA_032191745.1 Picea mariana
CTTATTGATTTCCCTTGAGTTTTTCCCTCACACTTGCAATAATTCCTCCAAAGTGGTGAACGACGTTCTAGTGGGCTTATCTTTTGGTAACTATTGTAGGGAATCATTATAAATGACCATGCAAGACATCTTAGAAAGTCTCGCAGAATTCCATAGAGTCTAAATTAGTTTTTTTTAATTAATTAATTTTTAATTAAATTTCCCTAAGTTTGGAGGTTTAATTATTTTTGAGCAAAAATTGTAAAAACTAGGTCCTTGGATTTTTGATAGGGGTATTTGTGCTCAAAAGAAATAGAATAGCACCTCCCACATCCATGGACCAAGTTTCAGCTCAGTTGGACAACTTTTGCTATGGGTTTGTCCACCCGGAGTGTTAGTCAGTCAAAAATAACAATTTTAATTGCTAAAGCCCAAACATGGCAAAAATGTAAAAATGTAATAATGAGTTAGAAGGATGTTTAAAGATGGATAAAGGTTAGAGAGAGACTCCCTAAGCCTTTCCTACCCACCCAACCTTGATTTAACCTTTTTCTAACCCTTACCCCCTCACATCACTCAACCCTCACGTCCTCTAGGGGGAAATTGACGCCCTCCTAGGAAGCTTACATTTTATTTTAGTGTGGGATGTGTGGGGGCTCCTCTCACATGTGGTTTGCCTACCCTAGACCCCCACGTCACCTCCTAGGGTGATCCCATTCCCTCTCCCTCATTGATTGCTTCCCATTCTTTGCTTTTCCCCCAAGTGGTGCGCCCTCCTAGGAGAGTTACGCCCCCTCCACTTAGAAAATTCCAAAAAACTAATTTTAAAAAAATTATTAAACCCCTTTCACTCCCTTGGCACTTATCGCTAAGCCTCCCACACCTATTTTGCTTGATCCCAACACTCCCTCACCCATCTACACCCTAGATCTAAGATCTAAACCCCAGATGGTGCGCCCTAGCCTTGGGATCTCTTCTTTTGCTTGGTGGTGGACACTTGGCATTGATCCAAAAGAGGTAGGTTTGCCTCTCCAAGTATAAATAGATCCCTTTCCTCACTCCCAACTTACCATATCTCGAGCTATTGTTATGCTACTTGATTTCTCACTCTCTCTCTCTCTCTCTTGTTCCATCATTTCCATTCTTTGGCTCTTAGGGTTTTGGAGTAAGTTTTCTCTAAGATCCATTTTCTTGAGTAATAAAGAGAAGCTTTGGAGGATAATTGGAAGAGCTATGCATGTTCTTGTTCTTGCCACACATATGAGGTAAATTTGTATTGATTTGGTTGGTGATTGCACACATTGGATCTTAGGTAAAGTGTTACTTGGGTAGATCTATCAATGCATGCTCTTGTAGATCTATATATATGTTGATTTGCTAGATAGGATTGAAATGTCATCTTGTTAGTATATTTAATATATTATCTCTTGTATGCACATCACCTCTCAAGTTTTGCAGGTTTAGCTTCAAGGGTTTCATTGGGGATGCCTCAAGGAAGAGTCTTCCCTTGAAACACATATAAACTCCATATTTCTCAACCTTTACTCTTCTATTTATTGCTGTTCACTTCATACATATTTCAGCTAGTTTAACTTAGTAAGATTGGTCATTTAAATCAAATTTTTCTTGCGAAAAATTTTTGCCCTAAAAAGCAAAAGTTTTTCTTCACTTTGCTAGTTGTGTGTAGCATTTCCAGCAAATATATCTTGCTGGTTTTTGCAGGTTCAGATTTGGTTGAGAGGGGTTTGGCTACCCAAAGACATTCACACAACACTCCAAGACCCTCCAAAAAGATTGGTAGCTATTTCTCAACCTTCTCTTTCATTTCTAGGGCTTTCTTGTTCATATATTTTCCTTTTTCTTGCTGATTTAGTGGCTCACTTTCTTGAGAGAAGGATTGGTACGACCTCCTCTCACGTGTGAGCCTTGGGGTAGCTTGAGTTTAGTGTAGATCTTGCATTTTTTACATTTTTGGGCACTTCTTGAGCTAGGACGTGAGGTTTGGTAGATGAAAGGCATCTCCGAAACCTAGGACGTGGGGATTAGGGTTTTGCTTGGTTGGTTTGCTTGTCTCTTTCCTTAGCTTATCTCTCTTGTTTGCTTGCTTCTCTCCTTTTCTCAAGTTATTTCTAAGTTAAGTGAATTTAATAAATGCCTACCTATTGGGAGAGGAATACCCCAAGTGGTAAGGCTAGGGTTTAATATGTGTTGTTGATCTAAGTGCTTAATGATTTAAGCTACTCTAGATCTAGATCTTACACACCTTAATCCTTAGTTTAAGCCTATTGGACATAATCAACCTAACTAGATTTACTTGCATGCTTAAGCTTCTTAAGGATTGATATTTCTCTTACATGTTTAAATCTAACACTTCAAATATTTAATGCTTCATAGTTAAGTGAATGGTTTTCTCTTTCAAGCTATAATCTTTTAAGGCCATTTGCCAACACACTTGAAGTAATTCTCATGGTTAAGTTGATAGTGTAGGCAAACACTTAAATCTTCTTTCTCACACTTAATGCTTGGATCTTGATGCTCGAAATCAACATAAGATAAGTGTGCTCATCTTTCATTTCTTATTGGCAAGTTGTTCTTGCCCTTGTGATTTGCTTTCTTTACATGGTAAGCTACATGTTAATGATCTAGTGCATGTGATAACTAAATCTTGTTTCAGCCATCATCTTTATTTGCTTTACATGTGTTCATGCCCTTAATTTCATAAGCCTAAGCAACACACATTTAAGCTGAAGTAAGTTTCGGTCATAGCATTAAATCACACTTTAAAGACATCATAAAATCACTAAAACACTCTAAAATACACTCTAAAGTCTACCTTATTGATATATTAACTTAATAGACTTAATAGGGTACTTTAGACCACCATCTTCACCATCTAAAACGGGGATTGAGGAGGGCAACAGAAGGTGATAGGCCGGGGAGGATCTCACGGCACAAAGGAGTGTCCTTTCCGTAAAAACTCAATTCTTTGGGCCGACTGTGATAGCTAGGGTTGGCCTTGTTGCCATACTATCTTGAGCATCCAACAACCATTTGGCAATAGGAGGAGGCGGCTTTGGTAAAACACTAAATAAAGGTAACTAAAACTTTGTAATCCTAAGAAACCTTTAATTTATTAAACAATCCAACCTTGGGCTTAATCTAATAAATACTTTGTGGGTTGAATAACTAAGAGTGTGGATAATCTTCATCATCTTAAAATAATTGTGCTTGAAATCTCTTCTTTGTGGATGTGTTGATGATGATCTTGATATGTTGATGGTAATCTCATAAATGTGATGGTAATGCTTTTGATCTCCTTGTATCCTGCACATACACTTAAACATGTTTAGCTTGCTTATTGTATCCTAGCATTCTTTATTTGCAAATCTCGTATCTAATATTCATTGAGATTAATTATTCTTTTGTACCTCTTGTAATCTATTGTGACGAAACACTCTGACATCTAGTTGACCCCTTGCCCAACCTTAGGCACTAGTCTTAGTTGCCCTAGGAAAAGGCTTGCTTGACATACTAACCCTTGAATCTTGCATTGCTGCCTTAGCATCTTAGGTTAGATCCCCTCTAACCTTAAGATATTAAAATTAACTCCTAGAACCTAACCTTAAAACTTATCTAGAAATTAGGGACTACCCCCCTTGGCTTCCCTAGGAGTGAGCCTAGACGGAAGAGGTTCAAGTCAAAGTGACAGCATGGGCTTTGAACCTAGGCATTGTGCCTCCAAGGACACACTAAGTGAGCAGGACTTAGCTCACGTTTGCAAGTGTGTATAAGGACGACAACAAGCTGAAAAGAGAAGTAAAAGCCCCTCCAAGGGAGACGTTAGCCCCTTTTAGGGCAGATGGGGCATCCTGGAGCAAAACGTTAGCCCTCCTTGGGCTTCTCCAACCTGCCACACATGCCAATACTGCCCAGTCTGCCTCCCAAGACGTCCATAATGCTGGATGACGTCATGGACATGATGGGTGACATCCTAGGCCTTCCACGACCAACATCCCACTGAAGATGGTCAATCCCCCCTAGGTCAAGCTTTGCCAAAGTGCCTTCGGTGGAACGTCCTCTTCTCCTCTGGTGCAATGCTCCTGATCCATCTCCATCTTGTCTCTGCCCCTTGATGGGGTCTCAGCCTCCACCTGATGGGCTCTTCAACCCCATGGAGGTCCGAACTGATCATCTCCCCATGTGTACCGGTCCAAAATGGTACCTGTCCGTCGAGCATGGTCCTGCACATCAAAAGCTATGCCCTCCATGGGCTCATCAGTCACAGGGATCATAGCAATGTCAATCACATTTCATCATCAATATTATTAAACACGTGCATAAAATCCCTAATACATCAATCAACAACTCAAAGGCGTTACACAAGCCTACAATNGTCGAGCATGGTCCTGCACATCAAAAGCTATGCCCTCCATGGGCTCATCAGTCACAGGGATCATAGCAATGTCAATCACATTTCATCATCAATATTATTAAACACGTGCATAAAATCCCTAATACATCAATCAACAACTCAAAGACGTTACACAAGCCTACAATACAAGTTTGGAGAAAAAGACAAGGCGTTCTATTGGGCTAGTGTCCACTGGAAGAGGGAAGTTCCCGGAAGAGACCTTTTCCAAGCCATGTAAGTGGATGAAGTGGTCAAGGGATGTCCAAGCAGGTGGGTGCAATGAACGCCAAGGATGCAAGATGTTACCTGTGGCTGCCTTTTTAGAAGGCGAGCTGTAATTGTCATGGATGCATTCTTTCCAAGCCCATTCTTGCCTTTTGTTATTTTATCTTTTATTGCTTTTTCTTTTCTTTTGTTCAAGAGATAATTAGGGGACACTGTGGTGACCAGTGGTGACAGCGTTACCCACAAGTACTTTCACAGAAATGAGAAGGCTGGCTCGTGATGAGACCCCCTTTCCCTTGGCCATGCAACCAAAGGTCATTGCCCTGGCGTGGTAACCAGCTGGTGGCAATGTCGTACTGCTAGGTACCCATGGACCTAATAGGCTGGCTCGTGATGAGACCCCCTATCCTCTGGTTAGGTCTTATTTTATTAATTTTTAGGGTCCCTCTTGTTTCTTGCTGAGAAGCCTTTTATTGTTTTCTCGGGGATACCTAGGCGAAGCATCTCGAGGTTTTATTCTTAGGATTTTATCTTTTACCAGCTTGCTTTTACCTTCTGGGCCTTTAGCCCCTTCTTCCCACTAGATAAGATGCAATCCTAAAAATAGGTCAACCTAGTGCCCGGACAAGTGGAATGGGATAGGTGAGCGGGAAACAAGATTGAAAAGTGATGCTGTGAAGGGAGCGGACGAAGGCTTCTCAGAGACCACCCCCAAAGGCTAACCAAAACCAACAGACACAGGCTTACTAGGGCATCCTGTAAATCCCCCCAAACATGGTCAAGTGGGCAAGTGTAAGATCCAAACAGTTGTTAGAAATAAAAGGAATCAGATGCATACATTCAATGGTTTTGACGATCAAAGTGACACATACCATGATACCTGGACTAATTACCTCATGGAGCAAGAACCCTTTTCGACACAGGACCAAGCCGATGGTGGTGGAGCCTGCTGCTGTTGACAAAAGAAGCTGGAAGAGAGAAAAGGTGGGCCCTAAAGGGCCATGCTGGAATCAATCCTGCTCTCGGTACTCCATGTCTAGGACCTATGGGCCTCGAGACATGATCTCCTAGTTATCCCTGAAAGTGGGGGATAACAGTCTTCATATACATGTGTTGCTGATGTTGTTTCTGGTGAGATGTTTGTGATGTAGGAATAGATTCTGGATTCTCACATGCTCTCCTTTTTGCTTAAAGATCAAACACACATCCCCATATGGAGCCAATGTTATCCACCAAGTTGCACTAGGATGGACTTCCAGCGAGCCGCCAAAGATTGAACGTTTTCATGTTCAATATTCAGAGTTCAAAAGTTCAGGCGGTCAATAAGACCAACTTTTTCACATTTTCCATAAAAATTGTAATAAGAGATGTTGCATGATGAACTTGTAAAAGGTCTTAGCCACCTTCAACTTAGGCATGAATTGTTACTCTGGGGTGTTTTTTTTACTTATTAATTATATTTTGCCGTTTTTAGTCAATTTATAATTTATGAGTTTTTTCACTCAATTCCTTCAGAGCTCGAGTATATACTCATGGTTAGGCCTTAGCATGGATCTAAGCCTAGTGTCTAATGTATATTACCATGCTAAACATACTCCTAGAGTTTTATGGAAATGTGCTAAGTCCCCCTTAGGATTTTTTAATTTTTTCAGTTAATTAAAATTTTTCCGCAAAACGATAATTTTTAATTAAAAAATAAAGTTGTATTAAAAAAGTGGTACTAGGGGACTTCATATGCCTTGGGGGTGCTCATTTTTGGACCTAGAGTACCCATATTYCCTAAGTGCCCATTTGGTTGAGTAAAATTAGTGATTTTAATCACTTAAAAATCAATTTTACTCAAAAAACCCCAAAAAGTCAAATAAAATCAAATAAAATCAAATAAAATCAGCAAATGCTAAATTTGGGGAAACATGTGGGGACCTGCTTTGGATGGATTAAAGCCCCAAAAGKCAAGGTGGCATCAAATGGTTAACTCCCATTGGTCAAAGGACAAAAGTGGGACAAGTGTTGTGATGTTTTAGCATGTGCTCCATAAGAGGGTGTGCACCTCTTGAGAGGTGGGGCATTCCCAAAAGGGGAAGTCAACCTCTTGAGAGGTGGAACCCCCCATACCTCCTCATTTYTACAAGTGGCGAGTTGTGGGAGAGGTGGCAACCACCCTCTACACACTTGTCATCCCTTTTCCTCCAAGTGGTGCGCCCTCCTCCTTGGGAAACTCTTTACCCATTTCTATATATTGAAGCATCCATCCATTGTGTAAGCTAGTTGGAGTTTGGGGATTGTTGCTTGTAGTTGTACTATTGTAATACTTTTCATTTGGAATAAAGAGACTTTGGAGGTCAAGAAGGTGTGTTATACATGTGTGTGGATGCTTGATGTCAATTTGTGCTTAATCTAGGAGGTAATATTTGCCTAATTTCTTCTTTGGATTTGTTATCTTGGCCTTTGAAAGGATGCTATCATCTAGTAGGATAAGAGTTATCTAGCTTGCTGTTAATCCTATTGTTCATTTATATTTAGAGACATTGATGTGTATGCATGTTTCGGTTAACTAACATACTCTTCAAGTTTCTTGTGTAGGTGACACCAAATTTGTTAACAATTTTATTTGCAAGATTTTAAAGCTTACAGGGTCTCATAGCTTGGAGTGGTGATGAAACTTGYTTGTCTCTTCACAACTTCAAGGATCTAAAGACTTAGTCCCTCCTTAACTCATCTAAAGACTCCATTGCCCAAGGGTTCCAAGGCTACAAGTTTCTTCCTTCTCTCTTTCTCAAAATAAAATCTAAATTTTAGTTAACTTTTTTGCAAATGCAGGTAGCTTAGATCTATCTTTATTTCAAATTCTGAATATCTAAGTGTACATGCATAAGATAAACTAGATCCAAGATTGTACTCTCAAGTTAAATCTAATTGCTTAGATCTAACATAAAAAAAGTCTCTTTTAGCATGCTTTTCTTTCAAAATTTTTAGAAGTTATAGGGTAGTTCTTTTCTTAAAGCTTTCACTTTCATCTTTGGCAATTAGAGTGCCTTTATATTGCTGTTTTAAAATATCAAACAAAGACCCTAAGGAGACAAGTTCTTTAACTTACTCTTCTTAGTTCATTTTTGCTCAATTTACATTAGTTTTGCTTAATCATTTTGGAGCTTTCTTACTAATAACCAAAGACACTTCCAAAGTGTTTTTGTCTATTTTTTGTCATTGTTTTCTTGCTGTTTTATGCAGGCCAACAAACAGATAAGAGAAAATTCTGTCCATTTTGGGTGGATTTGGAGCATCCGAGACCCCCTGGGGGCACCCCTTTCTTCAATAAATATTTGTAAAACGTTGTAAAGACTTGTGACCTCCCTAATGAGTGGTCACAAGTCACTCAAATAAAGAGTTGTGTAATTGCTTTAATAAAATCAGTGGGGCTTCAAGCTCCCACTCTTCATCTCCCCCTAGGGGAACGGTGATTGTCTCAATTTTTGCAATTTAGGTTAGATTCAATTTTCATAACTAAGGATAAGCTAAATTTAATCTTTCAATTCATCACAAAGCACTATAAACTCACAATCATTTCTAAAGGTTAAAATAAATCACAATTTAGAATAGATTTCATTTTCGCAAAGTAGAATATTAGTTGATAGTTAGCTTCAAGTTTATGCAATTTCAAAGTTGGCAATAAACCGTCTCCTTAGCTCCCCCAAAGAGGCTAGTCAGTGAAGACTCTAGTAATTACAAAACATTTCAATTTCAGTATTTTGCTTATTTGTTTAAAATAGACAACTCCCCTCATCTCCCAGTGCGGTTCCTGACCATTCCAGTTGTGAACTAGTCTCGATCTGCTAGGAGTAAGTTTCATACACGCTGGGCTGGTCAGTGATGATAGAATAATTAGAGAAATCTCAATAGTTGCTACTTTAATGTGCGGGAAAACGCCTAAAGGGAGTGTGTGAAGTAAGGCGGGCCCTCTTGGTACTTGGCTTCCCATCCGTTTTGGATATCCGACATCTTTAGTGAACTTATTAGTGAGGTCCCTAGGGCTTCGATAAGCTCTCCGCAAGTTTCCAAACAAAGAAGTAGCCTCTAAAGAGGCCACACAACCTTTCATTAATCTATCATTAATTTACCTTAATAAAATACGTGATCTACATTGCCCACAATACCTTTGAGACACTGGTCTCATTTACACATTTTGCAAAGCCATATGCTTCACATTCTTTTTTAGTCATTTACTTGGAAACAAATTTGAATTCACTTGCATCTAACAATTGTGTCTTAAGTATCCTTTTATGCAAGTGTATGTTTGATATATATTGCGGTGAATAATTGATTTGTATATATTTTGCTTTATGTTGGTTAATGGAGGAATAAACTCCTACATTCATTTATTGTACTTAGTTTAGTTCAAGCCTTAGTATATTTGTTAGGGACTACCCCCCTTGGCTTCGCTAGGAGTTAGCCTAGACGGAGGAGTTGAAGATTAGGTGACAACACCTTAACTCTCTCTTGCCCCCAAGGACACACCCAGTGGATTGAAGATTTCTTCCACGTCTCCCAGGTGTGTATAAGGCGACAACAATACCCAAGCAAAATAGTTTGCTTGGGTCTCCAAGTTAAACTAGTGAAAGTGAAAATATACAAGAAATAAAATGTAGCTATATCACCTCACAAGAGAACCATGAAGAACACCAATAAGACTCCCAATGCACACAAGAAATCCTCCAAAGCTTCCTTTATTCTCCACAAAATGTTGCTACAAATACGTGTAGCAAGATTGACAATGAGAGAATGGGAGAGAGAGGGAAAATAATGGGAGAAATTTTGGCATAATAGTCTTGCTTTGAGAATTGATTATGAAATGAGGAGCGAAGACACTCTTTTATAGTTGAGGGAGAGGGAAGACCCCTCTTGGATGGGCTCCAAGTGTCACACATCCAAGGGAGGGAGGTTATCTCAAGGGGGGCACACTTTTAGAGTTTAATGAGTGGGTGAGGCTTGAAGGTTGAGTGGGGAAGGGGGAAAACACCTTTTCCACTCATCAAAAATGAAGTTAGGGTCAAAGGGGGGTACACCCAAAGTGTTGGGCACTCTCATGCTTTATTTTTTAATTTCCATGAGTTCATGAGGAAAGGGGGTGCCCCTCTTGTTAGGGAATGATCACTTGAGGTTGTTGGCTTAGCAAGGGGGGTTCTTCTAAGTGGAAAATCACTTTCCCAACTTAGGAAATACATTAGGAATCCTTTTCCCACTCTCTCCCATGACTTTAGTCATTTTTACAAAATTTGGCTATTTTAATTTAGCCAATTATTTGCTGATTTTTGACTCATTTGGACTCCTTATGGACAATGACTTAGCAAAACTTGTCTAAATGAGTTGAGACTTGGTCCAAGGGTGTAGGGATTCATAAACAATTTTATTTGAGTACGCATACCCCTATACAAAATGCCCTCCAAAGACCACTTTTTTACATTTTACAAAAAAAAAAAAAAATTCCCAGTCTGCGAGAATTTTAATTATTAAAAATCCTATCAAAACTTAACGGAATTCCGCAAGACTTTAGGAGATGTCTAGCATGGTCATTTACAACACTTCCAAACCTTAGTCATCCATTGGGCTCGATCATTAGAACACCTTTCACTACTTTGGAGGATTGATGTGAGTGAAAAACTCAAGGATAATTAAAATTGCAGTTAAGCAAGATTAATTACATGAGGAAAAAAAACACTCGATGAAAGGACTTCCATAATGATAAAGTCCTAGGTAACTAGAAAAAAATTGACTCATGTTAGCATATTACAATATTATCCCATGTAGGGGAATGGACATTTCGAGTACATACAAAGACTTGTCGAGGGCAAAATTCGCCTTGCTAAGTCAAAAGTCTTCAAACTGGTTGTACCACTAGGTACATATCTTCATGGTATATGACGTTGAACCCTAGTTGAAATAGGTGGTCAACATCTGGCTCCACATGGGGACGTATGTTCGATCTCTTTGGAGGTAGAGCATGCGAGATCCTCAGAATCGACAAAACAAAGTGCTCATCAATATCCAACATAAATACATGTATAAACACAACAATCAATAAATGTAATGCTATTGACAACAATCATACAAATGAAATGACTATACAGTAAACAATATATATATATATATAAATGAAATAAATACAAAACTGAAAGAATCAAAGGGAGAAGGTTAGAGATACGTTACAAAGGGTGCCCCTTTGGACACCAAGTTGCTCATCATTTGAAAAATAGCTTGAGCTGTTGTCCATTCCTTGGAATATTCACGGGCTCACCATCCAAATGGCTGAGGTGGAAAGAATTAGGACCTGCTATTTCTCAGATCATATATGGACCCAACCACAAACTGTCAAACTTGCCAAGTTTCTCTT
This sequence comes from Picea mariana, assembly GCA_032191745.1. NCBI lineage: Eukaryota > Viridiplantae > Streptophyta > Pinopsida > Pinales > Pinaceae > Picea > Picea mariana. The sequence goes on from JASDQU010281380.1 coordinate 11,004, forward strand.
TGCCATTATCCCATAACAACACTATATCCCCAACTATGAAATCCCTTTGCCTTGCTGATTTGTCAAATGCCCTTTTAACCTTTTCGTGATTCTTGCAATTCGGATCATAAGCCTTTCTTCTGTTTTCATCTAACTCAATATCTAATTAATCCTGTTCTGCACTGCATCCTCTCCTGTGGAAAATCCTGAAGTAAACCATATGTTGGAAGCTTAAGGTGTTTCAGTTTTGAGACTTTTGCGACTAGTGTTATGATAAGGTAGTTCTTTCGTATTCGTCACATCAATTTTTAATTCGATGTTTTAGACCAAACAAATGTGGTCCATCATCAGGAAAAGTTTTAAAACTCTTCTTGATGATGGACCACATTTGTTTGGTTCGAAACGTTGAATTAAAAACTGATGCAATGAATCTGAAAGAACTACCTTATCATAACACTAGTCGCAAAAGTCTCAGAACTGAAATACTGACCATGTATGGACAAGATACAACTGATAAAATCCGACATTTTGAGCAGATGCGATTGCAATTAGCGAGAAGAGATACCTTAAAACTCTTTTTGATGATGGACCACATTTGTTTGGTCCTATTATCGCGCAGTTTATAGTTAGGATAAAAGATAGGTGTAAAGAGACAAACTGGTGTAACTGAACCAATCCCACCCAATGTCACCTTGATAGGAAGGTTCTTTCTATTTAGGGAGGTAAAGCCCAAGGGAGACGTCCCCGGTGACCTGGGGTTTTGAGAAGGCAAAGGATTGAAAGCTAAGAGATAAATTCCCCCCTCACAAGTCACCACCGAGCAGATAGTCCGGCTTAATCAACCAATAAAGAGAAGTATAACCAAAATAGATGATGCACCTGTCCGAGACAAAGCAACAAGAGATAGATATATGCAAGCTTACTCGCTTGGTTAGTACTTCATAATAATCAATGACTATTTGATGTATAAGCAATTGAGAAATAAATATTGATGAAGTCAATGTCTATATAATAGCAATGGTGTGCAATATCACTTCTTCAATAAATGCTAAAAGAATATGGCATTCAATGTAACAATTAACACTTCATTTGGGTAATGCCTTTAAATAACCATTCAATTGCTCATAAGTAAGACGATAGCTGCACAATGATGATAATAACAAAAGATGACGGTAGTAATGAGTTAGTAGGGTTAGTCTAGGCTAGGGTTAGAATAGTTAGGGTTTTGTTCAAAGTATTAAGAGTTGTTTTGATCATAGTACTCGCAAGCTAGGCCTTAGATCAGTGCGTTCCTAGGGTAAATGGAGTCAAAAGGAGGACGCAAAAGCTGAAGGATCAAAGATGATAGTAAGACTAAGGGCGGGAGGGTCAAACCTTGAAGTGTTGCTATGGAAAGGCCTCAAGGACAAAACCCTAGGGGAGAGAGGCTCACTTTGGTGTAGGGGAACTAGGCCTCAGTGCTCTCTCCTCCTTCCTTAGCTCAATGGCAAAAACGGCTAGCTCAAAAGGTAGCATAAAACTAAGACAAGAGGTTTTGCAGGTAACGTGTTGCTATGGCAAGGCTTCACCAAGCAAACCCTAGGGAAAATCGGCTCATCAAGGTGTAGGGGAACTAGGCCTTGATGCGTTTTCTCCTTCTTAGTTTTAGAAAAGTAAAACGGCTAGCATAGGAGAAGATAGACTTGAGTGTTGCTAAGGCAAGGCTCAATCCTCTTCAACAAGGGCTAGAAAGAGAGGAGTGTTGCTAAGGCAAGGCTCTATCTCACTTCAACAAACAAAATGGCTAAGAATCTTGATGGGGACATGAGACAAGAACCTTCTATGTGTGCTTGTCCCCTAGGGTTTAAATCAACACCATAAATGCAAGAGAAACAATACTACAACCATTCATTTAAGAAGTTTTGCAGAAAATTACTTACATTTAACCAAGAAATCAAGTAGCAAACAAAAGAATTCCACCAAGATAAATGCCAAAAATGCCAATAAAAGACTTCCTTCAACAAGTGCGCCTCACAATTTCAGCCAAGAACTCCAAGTGTAGCGCAAATTTCAGACCTCACTAATGAGTGAGTGAGAGATGATCTAAAAATGAGAGTAAAAACCCTCAATTTATACTGTACCATGACCTAATTTCACTTTTAGGTCATAAAAAGGTCGACAAGGCCAAAATACTAAAAATCATACTGTTTTACATTAAATGCTTAAAATTAAACCCTAATCAAGCTAAAGAGAGACGTCATGCCCCTTTTAGGGTACATTAGCACCTTCTAGGGCAAATGCAACATCTTGGAGCAAAACGCTAGCCCTCCTTGGGCTTCTCCAACTTGCCACACATGCCAAAACTGCCCCAGCTGTCTCCCAAAGCATCCATGCTGCTAGGTGATGTCATGATCATGAAGGGTGACATCCTAGGCCTTCCAAGGCCAACGTTCCACTGAAAATGGCACAATCCCCCTAGGTCAAGCTCTGTCGGGGTGCCTCTGCAAGACATCCTCCTTCTCTCTTGTGAAAACCCCTCTGTTCTGTCTCTTCCCCTAGGTGGGGTCTCAACATCCATCTGGTGGGCTCTTCAGCCACATGGAGGTCCGAACTGATCATCTCTCCATGTGTACCGGTCCAACATGGTACCTGTCCGTCAGGCATGATCCTGCACATCAACAGCTATGCCCTCCATGGGCTCATAAGTTACAGGGATCATAGCAATGTCAATCACATGTCATCTTCAATATTATTAAACATGTGCATAAAACCCCTATTACCCCAGTTAAAAGCTCAAAGACATTATACAAGCCTGCAATACAAGTTTGGAGAAAGTGACAAGGCATCCTATTGGGCTAGTGTCCACTGGAAGAGGAAAGTTTCTGGAAGAGACTTCATCCAAGCCATGTAAGTGGGTGATGTGGATAAGGGATGTCCAGGCAAGTGGGTGCAGTGAGAGCAGAGGATGCAAAGTTTTACCTGTGGGTGCCTTTGCAGAAAGCGAGCTGCACCTGTCCTGGATGCAATTTTTTCCAAGCCCATTCATGCCTTTTATTCTTTATTCTTTATTCTTTATTGCTTTTTGTTCAAGAAGCTAATCAGGGGACACTGCCCTGGCGTGGTGACCGGTGGTGACAACGTTACCCACAAGTACTTTCATAGAAATGAGAAGGCTGGCTCATGATGAGACCCCCTTTCTCTTGGCCATGCAACCAAGAGTCATTACTCTGGCGTGATAACCAA
>JASDQU010281381.1:0-14691 GCA_032191745.1 Picea mariana
GTTGGGGCCGACTTCTTGTTCTGCCCTTTATAATTGTCCGATGACCAATCCGCAAAAGGGGATTTGGCCCTTATACAATTACCGACATGATTAATCCACAATGGGGATTAATCCAATAACAATAATAATAATAATGACATGATTAATCCGCAATGGGGATTTAATCCAATAATAATAAGAATGCTCTTTCCAGTTACATTATTTCAACATTGTTCAGTCTTCTGACAAAGTTGGCCACTTCTTCATCATCTTCTGAGATGTCACTATTTTTGCTATGTTCTTTTTCTTGTTGCTTTCCTTTTTGCTTTGATCTTTTGGATGCTTTGAAGGCTGCTTCTTTTACATTTGGATTTTCCTATTCAGTTCTCATTTCATGTGCCGTGAATATTCCATGTAGTTTGTTCATTCTTATTGAGTTTAGATCTGCTCTTTCTTTTAGTGTTGATATCTTAGGGACAAATCTCATAGGAAGAGATCTTAGTACCTTTTGAACAATTACCGATTCTTTGATTTCTTATCCCAATCCCATGATTTCATTTACTGTTTCATCGACTTGTAAGAAGTAACCTGCAATATTCTCATCTTCCTTCATCTTTAGTTGTTCGAACTGACCTCTGTAACTTTGAAGCTTTGCTGCTTTGACTTTTGAATCTCCTTCATAAATATTTCGAAGTTTGTCCCAAATCTCTTTAGCGGATTTACAATGTGCAACTTTGGTGAATAGTGTTTCACCAAGACCATTCAGAAGTGCATTTGTGTCTTTGGAATTATTCTGACCAAGTTTCATTGCTTTGTCATTTGTTGGTGGAACTGTTGATACTGTGTATCCATCTACAATTGATTACCAAATTCCAAATCCATGTGCCTATATATATGTATTCATCCTTATGCTCCAAAATGCATCTTTCGTCCATCAAACTGTGGTATTCAATTTTTATACAGGTTGTTTCTCTCCATGATCTACCTTTCAATGGTTAAGATGATTTATGAAGGAACCTTCTCTAATACCAATTGTTGGATTACTGAGAGGGGGGGTGAATCAGTAATAGAGCAATCTAATCATTTTTAACCATATAATCTAAGTATTATATCAATGTCGCATTATCATCCAATAACTGCAGAGTAAACAATCAATGAACAAATGAACAATCATACACATACACAGTATGCCAGTGTTTTATGTGGAAACCCAAAGCGGGAGAAAACCATGGAATGCTTTTTCTTATATGTCTTGAAGAATTACATTCATTGGATGCACCAACTTCCTTTGTTTTCCAACTTCAACTGGAAGGAGGCTCCAACCCCCTAATTTCTCAGGCTACAACCTGAGGGAAGCTCCAACTCCCATATTCTCTGGCTACAACCAGAAGGAGGCTATAACCCCCTATGTTCTCTGACTACAACTGGAAGGTGGCTACAACCACTTGTCCTTGCCCCTTCCAACCGCCCTGACGTAGAGGTATAATGATGAAACCACTGTCACACTATCATTGTGAGATATACTATGTACAACTGTATCAACCTGTACCATTGACATGTATCCAACCTGTACAACTTCCCTGTAATCAATATGTACCTGAATTGAACATATATCAACAAAAATACAACAGGTATGTGACCTGTAGTGTTGCAGCATGCATATGTATGTGCCCTATATGTTATGCAGCCTGCGTATGTACATGACCAAATTGTTATGCAACCTATGTATGCCTTCTGAGAATTAGGGTTTCCTTTCTCTTGAAAACTTATAACCCTCCGTAACTTATTTCACATAGAGAGGTAACATGTCATTGTATCCAGACATAATATATACCTTGTGCATGCATCCTTATACATATCTCTCTCTATTCATGTGCCATAAGTGTGTGTAATCATGAATAAGTATAATAGCCCTCACATGATCTAGACTTCAAACCCTTTCTAATATTCAACCTCTCAATACATCAACCAATACAAGCTCTCAACCATATATCACAAAAAGCCTTAACCATATGCCAAGAAATACAAGATGTGCCTCAACAAGAAGTATTAATGATAAATATACCAACACTGTATTTCTGTAGATTTGACTTATACAAAATATCCCATGCACCCACTAATCTCTCTAGGGAGAATTCTCAAATCTCCATAACCATTTCTCATGCATACACCAAAATCCAACTATTCAAAGAAATAATACATACCTTTTGAACCAATGGATAGATCCGATGTATCTGAGCACTGTAGACCTTCCTGGGAGCTTGATCTCAGAATCTAGAACCTCTTCATCTTCATCTCTTCAAGTTTACATGGATTTACCATCATGTACGCACCCTAATATACTGCCAGCACACATACATACACACCCTAATACACTGTTAGCCTACGTACTATACGCACCCTAATACACTGTCAGCCCACGTACTGTACGCACCCTAATACAATGTCAGCCCGTGTACTATATGCACCCTAATACACTCTCAGCTCGTGTATGCCTCAGAAACTAGGGTTTTTTAGTATTCGTTGTAATTCCAAAACTTTCGTCGTCGACCCTTCGTACTACCTCAGACTTTCGCAACTTCAAATGTATCAATGAGTACTCGCAATAAGCCTTACACAACAAAAGATATTCAATGTGTTCAAGTGTGATTTAATGAGAGAGCCTTGCCTCTTATTTATACTTTCATGTATCATTACACTTTCCTTATTTTAGGGAGTTCTCCATTTAAAATAATTTCTTTTGCAAATACTTTGACTTTTAGGGGCTTCTATATGACTCATGATGGTTCTCCAACTTCATATGGCCATAACTCTCTAACCGTGAGGAGTTATGTGACGTTCCACATGCCAATGGAAATGGCATGACAAGTAGTATCCATCTAGGATAGTTTTACTAAAAAATTCACTGACCGTCACCTCATTATTCCACAATTAAGCATGGTTTATCTAACCATACTTCTAGGATAACTCAATCCTCAAAGCATCTTCCCATGAGGGATTTCACCATAAGGGGACCACTTTGGAGTTCATCCATTTGTACTTCTTATCAACCATGACAAGACAATAATGAACCATCTTTACATCAAACAAACTTGGGTTCATTACCCAAACCTTTGTGCTACCAGACTTTCTTTAAGGGTTTACATCAATGACAACCAACCTTAATCAACATATGTAAGTTGATTTGGCTATAGGGTTGTTCTTGCATAGGCAAGAGGTATGATGTTTATTGTGTCTTAGGTGTGGACCAAGGTTAGGCATGTAACCTTCTATTTTGATTGAATAAGACAACAAGAGAGAAGAATGCTCAAAGGAATGTTGGTTTCTCCTGGTTAAGTGTTCTAGAATAAAATCTTGATGTACTATGTGATTGCAAGTTTCATTTACATTCTTGATTAAATTCTTCTTCTCTTCTGCTAGGATTAGTGTGGAAGTTCCTTGTATTTCCTGACATGTGGTATCAGAGATTAGGTTTTCCCCAACAAGTGATTGTTTAGAAAAATTCTATGCTTTGGAGAGTATATCAAATCTTGATTTGCCAATCTTGAATTTAAGAAATAAACCCTAGGTAAAGTAAGAGTCTTAAGTCATAAATTATGTTAAATATCGTGGTAAAGAATGGTGAGCAGTTCCAGAAAATAAATAGAAAAATTAAATGGCCATAATTTTGAGCTTTGGAAGCTTAAAATGGAAGATCTTCTTATGGATCGAGAACAATGGACAATAGTCTGTCTAGGTACCCAACTGACAAGCATGTTGAAAGAAGAATGGGAGAAAATCGAAAGAAGAGAAAGAAGTATGATTCGACTTTGTCTTGCAGATTCAGTGTTGCTTAATGTCTCAGGTGAATATTCGGCCAAGAAACTGTGGGACAAGATGGGAAGCTTATACCAGTCGAAATCTATGGTAAATAAGTTGTTTCTCAGAAAGAAACTGTATCTTCTAAGGATGATTGATGGAATTTCAGTGATTGAGAATTTAAATGTGTTTAACACTGTGTTAATCTAGTTATCGTCTATGGATATTAAGATCATTGATGAGGAGAAGTGTATCATCCTATTATGATCTTTTCCAGAATCCTGGGATAAATTAGTCGTGGTTATTGGGAGTAATACAACCATAATAGTGCTAGAGGATGTGGTTGCTTCTATGATGTCGGAAGAAATGAGAAGAAAGAACATGGAAGGATCGACCAAAGATGCTCTAGTAGTGAGAGCTTCACCGGTAGACATAGATAAAGGAAAATTCTCTGGTAGAAAGTTCAATTCGAAGGGTAGATCAAAATCCTTGGTTTAGTCAATGCAAAGATGTTGTAAATGTGGTAAAGTTGGGCATTACAAATTGGATTGTATGTTGAAGGAAACATAAGTCGGTGTTAGATTCAACAAGAAGTAGTCGACTGAGAGAAACATGACCTTGGACAAGAGAGGTGATCTGTACTTGGTGTTGACCAGTACATAGTCGGATCAAGATGTTTGGTTGATCAACTCAAGAGAATCCTATCATATGACACCACTTAAACAATAGTTTTGTGAATATGAACAATATGATGGGGGTGATGTGTTCTTGGGGGACAACTCGACAACCAGAATTGTTGGACAGGGAAGAGTCCAACTGAAACTACAGGATGGGAGGAAAATAATCTTCCAGGTGTGCTCCACTTTTTGGGTTTGGCAAGAAAACTGATATATGTCAGTAAGATGAGTGATGCAAGTTTGTATTCTATATTTCAGAAGGATTCGTGCAAGATGGTCAAAGGTGTGATGGTCTTAATGAGAGGAGTTTGGATTGGTACTCTGTACAATCTGTTAGGGAATGTCGACTCAACTGGATGCAACAACATCGTTTCCCCTTAAATCAAATAAAATGATACTCGATTCAACTCGATTTCAACACAAATCGACTCGAATCAAGCCAAGTCGGTTCAAATCGACTCAACAAGACATGATGAGATTGACCCGAATAGGTTATGGCACGAAAGGATGGGAAAAAATGGAGAAAAAGGACTTTGAGCTATGCAAAGTAAAGGTATGGTCGAAGGTTTTCCTTAATGTGGTTTATAATTCAACGTTTGTGAACATTGCATATATGGAAAACAAAGTCAAGTGAGGTTCCCATCTGGAGCGATAAGGGAAAATGGGATTAAAGTTTGTTTTTATAGGAAGACAGGGATATATTTCCTGAGGAAGAAATCAGATGTTTTTGAGAGATTTAATGAGTTTAAATCTCTTGTGGAAAACCAGACAAAAAAGAGGATTAAAGAGTTGAGGACTGACAATGGTGGTGAATTATGTGGAAAGGAATTTTATCAGTTCTGTAAGCAATGTGGCATAGCATGCTAAAATACCACACCATATACCCCACAACAAAATGGATTTGCCAAGAGAATGAACATAACATTGATGGATAAGGCAAGGATCATGCTCAGTGGTGTTGGGCTCGCACAAGAATTATGGGTGGAGGCAGTTGAGACTGCAAGATATCTGGTAAATATGTCTCCTTCGTTGGTGTTATTCGACACGACTCCAAATGAGGTATGATTTGGTAAGAAGCTTTCGGTGGCACATCTTAAAGTATTTGGTTGTGATGCATTTGTGCATGTTCCCAGGGAGAAGAGGAACAAGTTGGAAAAGAAGGCAACCAAATGTATTTTCATCAGATAAAAAGAAGGGATGAAAGGATATAAGCTCTAGGATCCTGCATCAAGGAGAAAAATGTACAGTCAACATGTGGTATTCAGATAAGTCAAAGGTTAATCCGAACTTGAGGAATTTGTTCAAACCGAGTATAATTCTGATACGATGCGGTTTGAACTGAGGAACAAAGAAGATGATTTAGATGAGTTGATTGAATCTGAGGAAGAGGTGGAGAAACTGAATATGTTAGTAAGGAGTTCAGAAAGAATAATAAAATCGAATGAAAGGTATAGTCCACCAGACTTTCGTTCTACTTTCATGCTAACTTCCATCGACAATGATCCCAAGTCGATCGGTGAGGAAATTGAATCGGTAGAGGGTAAACTCTGGAAGGACGCCATGGTCGAAGAGATAGAATCCTTGTACAAGAATGAGACATGGGATTTGGTCAAGTTACCTAGTGGAAGTAATCTTGTTGGTATCAAGTGGGTGTTCAAGAAGAATATGAATGTCACAGGTCAAGTCGAGAAGTTCAAACCTCGACTGGTAGCAAAAGGTTATTCCCAAGTCAAGGGAGTAGACTTCGGTGAGATTTTTTCCCCTGTTGCAAAACTAACTTCCATTAGAGTACTAGTGTCTCTGGTTGTAGCATTCGATCTGGAGATAGAATAGATGGATGTGAACAATGTTCCTACATGGGGACCTGGAAGAAGAAATCTACATGAAACAACCTAAAGGATTTGTAGTAAAGGGTAAGGAATATTTGGTGTGCAAACACAAAATATCCCTTTACGGTCTAAAGAAATCGCCAAGGATGTGGTACCATAATTTTGACACTTACATCCTTAGTTTGGGATTTGTGAGAAGCAAAGTTAATCACTGCATATATTCCAAGGAAGAAGGTGGGAATTTCCTATATGTATTTTTGTATGTTGATGACATGTTGTTGATTAGAAACAACATGGATGCAATAAAGGAGGTGAAGAAGAAGTTATCCTCCAAGTTCGACATGAAGGATCTTAGAGCAACTAAATTCATTCTGGTAATGGATATTAAGAGAGATAGAGCCGCTAGAAAGATTTGGTTGAATCGGATGAAGTATATTGAAACAGTTCTGAAATGATTCAACATGCAAGATTGCAAACCAGTGAAGGTGTCAATTCCAGTGGGAGCAAGGCTTACTGTTGAATAGTGTCCAAATACACGGGAAGAGATAGAGGACACAACAAGTGTTCCCTATGCAATTTTTGTTGGCAGTCTAATGTATGTGATGGTATGCACTCAACTAGACATTGCCCATGCAGTGGGAGTGTTGAGAAGGTACATGTCGAAACCTAGAAGGGAGCACTGGACAATTATCAAGAGATTATTAAGGTATTTGTGTGCAACGAATGACTATGTTATATGCTACCAAGGAAGAATTGGACGTGACAGTGGTAAAGTAAATGTACATGGATTTGTCGACACCGACTGGGCTGGAGATCTGGATCAACGGAGGTCGACCAATGGATATGTATTCAAGTTGTTTGGTGGAGAAATAATATATATGAGTAAGCGACAAGTGGTCGCATCCTTGTCAACAATAGAAGCTAAATAAATGGCGGTCACTCATGAAAGCAAAGACGCAGTATGGCTTCAAAGGTTGTGTTGAGGAATCAGGTTTTGGCAGAGAGCTATGAAGGTGAGTTGCGACAGTCAAAGCACAATATTTCTAGCAAAGAACCTTACTTATCATTCAAAGACGAAGCACATTGATGTACAGTACCATTTCATGATAGATCTGGTTGAAATTGACAAGGTGGTACTGGAAAAAGTAGACATGTTGGAAAACATAACAGACTCGTTGACCAAGTCTGTGAGTGCTAATAAGTTCTCTTGGTGTAGAGAAGCAATGGACATTGTTTCCCTGGGTCTGTGAACGAAAGTTTAGGAATCTCCTATTTCAACAAAGAAGACAACAGGTGGGAGAATTTTGGGTTGTTATATTCTTTGCAGTGAAATTCAAGTCAAGGTATATCGACTGACGATCGAAGGTTGAGGTGGATCAACAACATGTCGAAGGTCGAGGAAATTGACCGAGAAAATTCGAAGTCGAAGATATTGACAACAAGTCAATCGATAAGAGGTCGAACTGCGGGTGTGAGACGACCGACTAGAGACTTAATTAAGGTCGAGTGGTAACCCAACTTGGAATTCAACTGTAACAGAATCACAGGATTTGTGGGATTTGTAGCCAATGATATGCACAGATCTGTAACCATTTTTGGGCGCCAATATTTATGATTTTTCCTGTTGTAAATCCTATAAAGGGGTGTGTTGTAACTTTTTAAAGGGTAATGTTGTAATGCACTTATGCATGGTAATGCATGTGTAGGTGTAGGTTGTTGGTCATGCATATGTAAGATGATTTGGCTACGAGGTTGTTCTTGCACAACAAAGAGGGTATGATCTCGATTGTGTATTAGGTGTGAACCAAGGTTATGCATGTAACCTTATATTCTGATTGAATAAGACAACAAGAGAGAAGAACGCTCAAAGGAATGTTGGTTTCTCTCGGTTAAGGGTTCTAGGGTAAAATATTTATGTTCTGTGTGATTGCTTGTTTAATTTACATTCTTGATTAAATTCTCCTTCTCTTCTGCTAGGATTAATGTGGAACTGCTCTGCATTTCCTAACACCAATAGCATAAAACTATATCGTGAAGGAAAGATCACTTATAATCGTAGGATCACCCCACAATTAAGTAATGATCGTTGGATCGAAGATAGAAGGACTCTATAGAAGTCTTGATATTCAGTGGTGAGAGTAATATCTGTCCATCCATTCAGGAGTTTGATCGATGGATGATAGTTGTATCGAGACTTAGAAGACACAATAAATTTAAGGGAGAATCATGATTGTTCAATCCAAATCCATATCAACGATTATTTTTATAGCGAACCAAGGGAACCGAAGGGTTTAAAGTATTGGAGGGCCTAAGAGTTCTGAGGTCGCAATGATGAAAAAAAACATGTTGACGTAAGGAACTCCACACAAGAAGTGACACATGGAAACTAGGTCCCACGATACATGGTTCCCAAGGAAATCCTTTGAATGTAAATCAAAGATGAAGATTAAATCTTGAGTCTATATATCGATGACACCCGTCGAGACTGAGATACGTCAGATTGATGTCATATCCCCACTCAGGAGATGACACATGGAAGCAAGTTTATGTACTGATCAAAGTTTTGTGGTGGCCCACGTCGTGACTTCAAATATAATTAAAGGAGAACCAATGATCTATACTGGAGTCGTGATATGGATCGAAAATGATCCATCATTGAACGATATCATAGCGAAAGAGATCATCACCATTGATCACTAGTGGGATCAACAGTCTAGATCATTGCAAATTGTGGCCTTTCAGAGTTTTGGGTTGTTGAGAAGGGTGTGAGGTCCCGATGTCCCAACACCGCCATACATGGAAGTCATCCGTTGAAGCACATAGATAAATGATCTAGATTGAATGTGTACATTCACAAATATTAGTCGACAATTATAGCCATTGATCACATGAAATGAGAGCACTGGAAGTAACCACTAAGGTTTAAGTACCCAAGTGGATAAGCACCAGTCACATTTACTGGTCATGTGGATGAAAGGGCTTAGATTTAGACGAGAGAAGCACTTGGGTTTAAGTGTAGGGTTTTAATAGTTGGTCATGGAGAGGATAAGAACCTAGGTTTGAGTGTTGTAGATAAGAACCAATAGAGATTGGTGCGAGAAAATAGTATTTCAGACTCTGTAACAGAGGATTTTGGGCCTGTATAAAGAATTCGAGAGCATCTTGAATTTTGAAGTTGTGGCAGATTTACTTATAACTCTGCACCTGTGGGAAACCAACCTAGTGGATCGTTATCAATTGGTATTAGAGTGAGTAAATGCTCTTTGTAATTATGTAAGGGATACAGAGCAAGAGACAAATTTTAGTAGAAGAGAATCTAAATAGAATTATGCAGACATGTACTGGATTTCCTTAAGTGAATTTTTGCATATTTGAGACTATTTTAACCAATAACTAGAAGAGATGTTGAAGAGACCAGATATAAGAACATATCTGGGAGATAATGGTCATATATTTTGATGTTTTAAATCTGGTAAAACTATATTATGTTTGTAGGTAGAAGCAGAATAAATGGTAGCAACCATTGTAGCCAATAGAGTTGTGACAGAGGAACAACAAGCAAGTGAAGCTCTAAGGTGAAGAAGATTGTGGCGAAACCTTGCATCAAAGGATATTGTAAATACTTATAGTAGAGGATTGGAAGTGAGGAGAACAATAAAAGTTCTCAGAGAAAGGTGAGTAAGTGCAAAAGTTAGAGAAGAGCAGGAGTACTCAAGAGGTTCTAGAGGAGAGAACCAGAAGAATACCAAGAGGTCAGGCTCAGGTAAATCTTGATGATATATTGAGTAGAAAGATGAAAAGACTTGGTATAGAAAAGGCTTGATGCATCTCACAATCAGTATGGAGAAGCTCACAAAATTGGAGATGAGGGTGACTATTGATGGTCATGAAAAGAGTTCAGAAAAAACCACGGCAACAAGAAAGAGGATTCTAGAGAATTTGGCATAAAGAGGATGAGTGATGAAGAATTTGACAAGAAAATAGTTTAATTAAAGGCACAACTCAATTATGTGGAACAATTGCTACACCAAAGTGAGAAAAATCATAGATATGGCCAAACACTAAGGAAGAAGAGGGTAAAATGGTATATGTTGCAAATGATGTTGAAGCACATGTTATGTGCTAGATTGAAGAAAGAACTCAGAGTAGCTGAGTATGAAGAGAAAGTTCACTTCTGTGAACCAGAGAAAGGATCATTCCTTGGATAGAATGATGCAGATGTTGATGAGAGGCTTGTTGCAATTCTCATGGATGATTTAGAGAGTAAAGATCAACATGCATATTTGATAATAGAGACATAAAATGAGGCTAGAGATCCTTACATTTTTTAAACTGATATTTTGTGTATGATTGCATGTTATACAAGAGGAGAAGCTAGACAAGTAGCTGAGACTATCATAAAGCTTGATGAAGGTGGAGATATGCTTTCTAAAAGCATATTTGAAGAAGAAGAAAATCGGAATTATGTTATGCAGGAAGGTAATCATGATGAAAAGTACACACAACTTGTAAATCAAATTATAGAAGAAGCAAATGTTAGTAGGGAAGGTCTTATAAGATGCTCAGACCAGTATAATAAGGTGATACTAGAAAAACTAGATGAGGAACTTGATGAGTGTCTCATGGATAATGATGCATTGGAGATGATGCCAACAAAGGAGTCTTATGTTTTTGAAGCTAATAATTGGTATATGTATATAGATTATGAGAAATATGAAGATAGACAATCATTTACAACTATCATGAAGATGAATGAAAACCTTAAAGTTAAATATGATGATGAATATCTCTCAAATGAACACAATTTTCAACTTTTGCAGTAGAAAATTTTCATAGATGTATTACTTAATGGATGAGAAAATCAATTTGAAGATCTATTGGACGAAGAAGAGGAGAATACACTTGCAATACACATCAAAAATCAAGACTTGAAGACTAATGGAGAGGACACAGGAGATATTGATGATTTTGTAGTGGAGACTCCAGAGTATCATGGTTTTAAAACTGACTATTGGTGTTTGTTTACAGGCATTAAAGAAAGTGAAGGAAGACAAAAACAAAGATATGTCATGAAGAAGGAAGAGGCAACATTGTCTCATGGGGGTGATCAAGATCAAGATCATTTTTAGTCAAGTTGTGCAGCCATGTAAGTGCAGTTGCAAGAACTTCTTGTTGCAGAGAACAGGGAAAAGTCAGATCATAAAGACAACCTTGAAAATAAGGAGATTGAAGGACAAAATTCAAATACAATGCTGAAAAATTATGATGAAGAGATAAGGTTGTTGTAAGAATGGATAGAGAACCCTAAAGGAGAAGAAGACTACATCATAGTTGTAGACACAAAATACTCAAGCATTCTTAGTTGCAGCATGATGAAAGAAGAAAGTAAAAGTCAAGACATAGATTTGTCTTGTGAAGATGGGATTATGCTACGTACACAATAGAATTATGTAGATCAAAGGATTGTCTTAAAAGACAATGATGAGAATGAAGTTAACCAAGAGATTTCCAAAGAGAAATCAGAAGTTCAAGGGAGAACTCTTGTACTAGAGGAATCAACAAACTACATAAACAATGAAGATAGATGTAGAGTATCAACATTCATTTCCTTGACTGATAAAGAAGAATTAGAAAGGCAAGTTGTTTGTTGTAAATTGTTTATGTCTTGTGAAAATGTTTAAAGCATTCATTCTTCCATGAATAAGCAAGGAGATTGGAGAAGATAGCCAAGTGTCTCAAACATTTATGGACAAGTGAAAGATAGAATATATACCCTAAGAGAAGCTACAGACTTTGAATAATATTCCCATGCACCTAAGGTTATCAAGGACAAAAAAGAGAATGTTGTATAAACAAGATAGATGAAAGAGATGGATGAATGAATAACAACTAGAGCCATACACATTATTCTTCTAGAGGTGCAGAAACAAGTTGGAAGCAGTACCATGTGCCAACAAAGTGAAGAGATGGGAATTTAAATAGATTATTTATGGAAGGTGATGATGAAGAAGTCCAGATGGGGATACCATGACATGTGGAAGTGCCCTGCATTTCTTGAAATGTGGTATCAGAGCTTAGGTTTTCCCTGACAAGTGAGTGTTCAGAGCGGTGCTATGATTTGGCGAGTATATTAGATATTGATTTTCCAATATTGAATTTGAGAACTAAACCCTAGGTACAGTAAGAGTCGTAAGTCATAAATTGTGTTAAATATCGTGGTAAAGAATGACAAGTAGTTCCAGAATAGAGATCGAAAAATTCAATGGCCAGAATTTTGAGCCTTGGAAGCTTAAAATGGAAGATCTTCTTGTGGATCAAGAACAATGGATAGCGGTATGTCCAAGTACCCAACCGACATGCATGTCGACGGAAGAATGGGAGAAACTAAAATGAAGAGCAAGAAGTACGATTCAAATTTGTCTTACATATTTAGTGATGTTGAATGTATCAGGTGAATATTCAACCAAGAAACTATGAGACAGGTTCAAAATCTTATACCAGTAGAAATATCTGGTAAATAAGTTGTTTCTCAGAAAGAAACTGTATCTTTTGAGGATGAGTGATGGCATTTTGGTGACTAAGCATTTAAATGCATTTATCACCGTGTTAATTTAGTTATCATCTGTGGATATTAAGATCATTGATGAGGAGAAGTGTATCAACCTATTATGTTCTTTTCCAAACTCATGTGATAGCTTAGTCATGGATATTGGGAGTAATACAACCACACTAGTGCTAGAGGACATGATTGCTTCTTTGATGTTGGAAGAAATGAGAAGAAATAACATGGAAGGATCGACCAAAGATGCTCTGGTAGTGAGAGGCAGACCGATAGACAAAGATAAAGGTAGATTCTTCGGTAGAAAGTTTAAGTCGAAGGGTAGATCAAAATCCTCAGTTCAGTCAACACGCAGATGCTGGAAATGCGGTAAAGTTGGGAATTACAAAAAGGAATGTACGTTGAAGGAAACAAAAGTTAGTGTTGGATCCAACAAGAAGTAGTCGACTGAGAGAAAAATGACCTTAGAAAAGGGAGGTGATGTGTACTTGGCATTGACCAGTACACAATCATATCAAGATGTTTGGTTGATCAACTTAGGAGAATCCTATCATATGACACCACATAAAGAATGGTTCTGTGAATATGAGCAATATGATGGGGGTGGTGTGTTCTTGGGGGACGACTTGACAACCAAAATTGTCAGATGGGGAAGAGTTTGACTGACACTGCGAGATGGGAGGAAAGAACCTGTCCAAGTGTGCTACACATTCTAGGTTTGGAAAGAAACCTAATATATGTTAGCAATATGAGTGATGCAGGTGTGCATACTCTGTTTCAGAAGAATTCATGCAAGATGGTCAGGGGTGTGATGTTATTAATTAGAGGAGTTTAGATTGGTACCCTGTACAAGTTTTTATGGAATGTCGACCCGATTGGATGCAACAACATCGTTGCCCCTGAAATCGACTTGAATGTGACTCAAATTGACTACAACTCAAATCGACTACAACTCAACTCGACTCGATGTCGACACAACGTGACTTGACTTGAGCCAAGTTAGTTCAAACTGACTCGAAAAGACATGATGAGATCGACCTGACCAGGCTATGGCATGAGAGGATGGGACACATTGGAGAAAAAGGACTTCGAGTTATGAAACATAAAGGTATGGTCAAAGGTTTTCTTGAATGTGGCTTAGAAGTTTACTTTTTTGAACATTGCATATATGGAAAACAAAGTCGTGTGAGGTTCCCATCTAGAGCGACAAGGGAAAATGGGATTCTAGAACTGGTGCATAGTGACATGTTTGGCCTGGTTACGGTGCCTTCACTTGGTGGATCCCTACATTATGTCTCCTTCATAGATGATTTTTCCAGGAAGACATGGATATATTTTTTGAGGAAGAATTCATAGGTTTTCAAGAGATTTAAGGAGTTTAAAGCTCTTGTGGAAAACCAAAAAGAAAAGAGGAGTAAAGTGTTGAGGACTGACAATGGTGATGAATTCTATGGAAAGGAATTTGATAAATTTTGTAAGCAATGTGGCATTGCACAAAAAAATACCACACTATATACCCCACAAAAAAATGGAGTTTCCGAGAGAATGAACAGAACGTTGATGGATAAGGAAAGGAGCATACTCAGTGGTGCACGACTCACAAAAGAATTATGGGCAGAGTCAGTTGAGACTACAAGATATCTGGTAAATATGTCTCCTTCATCGGTACTAGTCGACATGACTTCAAATGAGGTATGGTATGGTAAGAAGATGTCGATGGCACATCCCAAAGTATTTGACTATGATGCATTTGTGCATGTTCCCAAGGGGAAGAGGAGCAAGCTGGATAAGAAGGCAGCCAAATGTATTTTCATCGGATATAAAGAAGGGATGAAAGGATATAAGATTT
>JASDQU010281390.1:0-14033 GCA_032191745.1 Picea mariana
TGAACTCTCACTAGTGCATGTTTAGTTACTACTAGTACAACTGATATTAACTCACTTAACTACACTTATAATTCTGTTACAATTCCAAATCACTCAGTTATGAATGAGATAATAGATTAATATTTATTGTCTAATTTAATTAAGGGAAAAATAAATTGGACACATGTTTCTTGTTGACTTTTCAACAGTATTTATTGATCATCCTGCGTAGTGCATTCAATGGTTCTTTTTCCTTCATCAAATCTAAACAACGCTTTAGAAAATATTACAAAGTATTTACTTTTTCAATTGGACTTTCTTGAATGGTGCGATCATACACTTGCGGCATATCATATACTTGTGGAACATTTGACATTGATGCTATATAGTCTAGTCCTAGTATCTCCGTCCTAGATTAGTAATATGCATATTTCTCTTTCT
The DNA here is from genome assembly GCA_032191745.1 of Picea mariana. Taxonomy (NCBI): domain Eukaryota; kingdom Viridiplantae; phylum Streptophyta; class Pinopsida; order Pinales; family Pinaceae; genus Picea; species Picea mariana. The sequence goes on from JASDQU010281390.1 coordinate 421, forward strand.
ATGGATTAAATTTTGGCATAGGATCGTTTTATTTCCTTATCCATTGCTTGGCCCCCTTTCCTTTTTTTGTCGCATCCTCTCCAATTCTCATTCCCCCACACGTAACAAGTTCTACTTTGGGATGATCACGAAACTCCTACGATTCTATCATATGTAGGTTCTGGTACTAGTTCTGGTTCTAATTTTGATTCCCACTTTTCTACCATTTCACTAACAATTGAGGACTATATATTCCTGTTGTGAGAAATCTTACCTTGTGGATATAATAAGCTCCCCTTTGGATCAAGGCTCCTATCTTTGGTCTGTTATCCCCATTTTTTGGGATAACTAAAGATATCATGTCTCAAAGCCCTCAGGTTGTAGATATGGAGTGCTAAGAGACTGCATGACCAACAGTGTCCACTTGCACATACACTACAAAAAAACAGGAAATCGGTGCCTAAAATAACGTTGTAATTTAGTGTATTTTAGTTCATGAATTGGACACCTTTTCCGACACAAAACTGGGTGCAATATGGAATTTTAATAATTATGCCAAATTTAACACCGGAATTAGCGCCAGATTTCACTCCAAATTCAACACCGGGAAAATAACACTAGGAATAACGCCTGGAATAGAGTCAGGAGTAGCGTCAGGTTTAGCGTTAGGAATATCACTAGTTTTAGTGTCAGGAATAGCACCAAGAATAGAACCAAAATTAGCACCAGGAATAGTGCCAAGTTTAGTGCCAGGTGTTTCTTCCAGTTTTTCTTCTGATATGCCTTCCAATTTTTCTTCCATTTTTGCATCTAGTTTGGCTTCTTGTTTTATGTCCAATTTCACTTCTGATATGGCTTCAAATTTTTCTTCCATTTTGGCACCAGGAATAGAAATAGGTTTAGCACCAGGTGTTTCTTCCAGTTTGGCACAACGAATATCACCAGGTGTAGTGCCAGGTGTTGCTTCCAGTGTTTCTTATAATATTCCTTCGAGTTTTTCTTCCATTTTGGCTTATGGTTTGGCTTCCAGTTTTACGTCTAGTTTTTCTTCTGATATGGATTGCAATTTTTCTTCCCGTTTGGCTTTGGGTTTGGCTTCCAGTGTTGCATGTAATTTTTCTTCCCATTTTTCTTCTCTTTTTGCTTCATATTTTGGCTTCAAGTTTTTCTTCTGGTGTGGCTTACAATTTTTCTTCCAATTTGGCTTCCATTGTTGCTTCCTTTCTTCCTTCCAAAAATGCTTCTTGTTTTTCTTACAGTTATTAATTTAATATGGATTATTTTAATTTAATTAGTTAAATATATCATGTCTCTTAAATAAATTATATGATTATACAGTAATTCATATAAATGAATTTGAAATATTTTAAAAGATAACATTTATAAAGAATTTTTAGGGAAGCAAACATCCATACAAATTAACAACATCATTATACTTATTAAGTATCCATCAAAATAGAATCTACAAAATCCAGTATATATAAAATAACAAGATAATTATTATAACATGATCACCATCTATAATTAAAACAATTGAGTCAAATATCTATATTTTAAGTGAATTTTAGGACATCCATCATGAGCAGTGAATCAAAACCATCATACGTAATTAATATGCATCCAAAAATCATCAACCACTTTCAATATTTAAAAATTGATGAGTCAATATTGATAAGATCATCATCATATATAAATAAAACAAGTGAAAGTCAAATATTTATTCTAGTAGATCAATAAGATCTAAAAATGATACATATCCAACAGTCGACGTAAGTCAAAATGATACATCATGTACAAATGATATAAATAAAAATAATAAATTATGTAAGACAAAATGATACAATTCAATATGATACATCATGTCCAAACGATATAAGTCAACATGAAACATGTCAAAATGATACAAATCAATAATATGGTACTAGAGGCCATGAAAATGATACATATGATAGTAACCATGAAAAGAGTCATTATAAAAATATATAAAAATTGATTGATGATGCAGTCGATATGATCATGAAGGTCACTAGTTGCTACCAACAACTACCTCAACATCATCAACAACATTGTGATCATGACCATCATGATCATCATCTGCATTGGCATCAACATCATTGTCATCTGTATCTGTGTCATCATGAGCATCATGTGCCATCTCAGCATCAGACCTAACATCATGATATGGATCTATTTGTTGAGGATGATCCAGATCTTTTGGAAGATCCTTGTTATGCAAAAACAAACATTTAGAATGATTTTTTTTTTTTTATTTCATGCAATAATTAATTTCTCTGTTATATATATAATATTACAATATATGAAATGAAACGATATTCATAGTACATCATATAAAAGTACACATATGATAATAAAATTTCAAATAAGTTACAATTAAGATGTCATTCCAATTATGTAAAACATTCAAAAATTCTAATAAACGTTACTAAAGATCATAAAAAAATGCCATGCCTAGCCTTGCCATGCCTTGCTTTGAAAAGAAATGCCTTTCCTTGACATGGCTTGCCTTGACATGCCATGCCTTGCCTTTCCTTGACATGCCATGTCTTTCTTTGTCATTCCATGCCTTCCCTTGACATGCCTTTACTTTCCTTTACATGCCTTTTCTTGACATGCCTTGCCTTGACTTGATATGCCATTGCTTTTCCTTGACATGAGATGCCTTTCCTTTCCTTTACATGCCATTCCTTGCCTTGCCTTGACATGCCATGCCTAACCTTTCCATGCCTTGCCTCGACAAGCCATGCCTTGCCTTGACATTTATTTCCTTGCCTTGACATGCCATGCCTTTTCTTTCCTTGACATGCCATGCCTTTCCTTGACATCCCATGCCTAGCCTTGCCATTCCTTTCCTTTACAAGCCATGACTTGCCTTGACATGTCTTGCCTTTCCTTTCCTTGACAATCCTTGCATTTCCTTGCCATGCCATGCCTTGCCTTGCCATGACATGCTTTTCCTTGACATTCCATTCTTTGCCTTGACATTCCTTTTCTTGCATTCACATGTCATGGTGTGCCTTGACATGTCTTACCTTTCCTTAGCATGCCTTTCCTTTCCTTGACATTCCTTTCCTTTCCTTGACATGCCTTTCCTTGACAAGCCATGCCTTGCCTTGACATGCCATGTTTTTTCGTGCGTTTTCATGCCTTACCATGACTTTCCTTGTAATTCCTTTCCTTTCCATGCCTTGCCTTGATATGCCATGCCTTGGATTGAAATCCCTTTCCTCGCCTTACCTTTCCATTCCTTAACCTAACATGCCTTGCCTTTCCTTGACATGTCTTTCCTTGACATACCTTTCCTTGCATTGACATGCCTTGCCTTGACATGTCATGCCTTCCATTGACATTCCTTTCCTTGACATTCCATGCCTTGCCTTGCCTTGACAAGCCATGCCTTTCCTTTCCTTTACAGGCCATGTTTTTCCCTAACATGCCTTGCCTTTCCTTGACATGCCTTGCCTCGACAAACCTTGCCTTGCATTGACATGACTTTTATTCACATGCCATACCTTGCATTGAAAGGCCTTGCCTTGAAATTCCATGCCTTTCCTTGACAAACCTTGCCTTCCATTGACATGAATTTCCTTGACATGCCATGCCTTGCCTTGCCTTGACATGCCATGCCTTTCCTTGACATGCCATGCCTAGCCTTGCCATGCCTTGCCTTGACAAGCCATGCCTTGCCTTGACATGTCTTGCTTTTCCTTGACATGCCATGCCTTGCCTTTCCTTGACATGTCATGCCTTGCCTTGTCATTCCATCAACGATGATTTTAGGCACTAAATTTCTCTCATGGGATAATTTTCCATGGTTTTTCCCAAAAAAAATTCACTATTCTAAAAATGATTAGCCCAAATTATATAGGATAAAATTATTTTACCTTAAAAATCGCCAAAATTTTATACAAACTATACTAAACCCTTATAAATTTGAATATTTTTACAAAAATATCGCCAAACATTTTATAGTTGTCATATGAAGGATTAGTAAAATTTGCCAAGGTTTCTACATTTAAAAATAATTTTCCATCCTTAAAATCATCCTTGGATGCCATGCCTTTCCTTGATATGCCATGCCTTTCCTTGACATGTCTTTCCTTGACTTGACATTCCATGCCTTGCCTTGCCTTGACATGCCATGCCTTTCCTTTCCATGCCATTCCTTGCCTTGATATGCCATTCCTTGCCTGGACATGCCTTTCCTTTCCTTGACATGCATTTCCTTGACATGACATGTCATTTGCTTTCCTTGACATGACATGCCTTTCCTTTCCTTGACATGCCATGCATTGCCTTTCATTTACACACCATTCCTTTCCTTGACATACCATGCCTAGCCTTTCCATGCCTAGCCTTGCCATGCCTTGCCTTGACAAGCCATTCCTTTCCTTGACATGTCTTTCCTTTCTTTGATATGCCATGCTTTTCCATGCGTTGTATGCCTTACCATGACTTTCCTTGTAATTACTTTCCTTTCCATGCATTCCCTTGCCTTGCCTTTCCATGCCTTGCCTTGATATGCCATGCCTTCCCTTGAAATTCCTTTCCTTGCCTTGCCTTGCCATACTTTTCTCTAACATGTATTTCCTTTCCTTGACATGCCTTTCCTTGACAGACCTTTCCTTGCATTGACATGCCTTTCCTTGACATGTCATTCATTGCATTGACATGCCTTTCCTTGATATGTCATACCCTACCTTGCCTTGACATGCCATGCTTTACATTGACATGCCATACCTATACTTTCCATGCCTTGCCTTGACAAGCCACACATTTCCTTGACATGTCTTGCTTTTCTTTGACATTCCATGCCTTGCCTTGCCTTGACATGCCATGCCTTGCCTTTCCATGCCATGTCTTTCCTTGACATGACTTTCCTTGCCTTGACATGCCTTTCCTTGACATGACTTTCCTTGAATTGACATGCCATGCCTTTCCTTTCCTTGACATGCCATGACTTGCCTTCACATGCCATGCCTAGCCTTGCCATGGCTTGCCTTGAAAAGCTATGCTTTTCCTTGACATGTATTTTGTTGATTTTATATGCCATGCCTTTCCTTGAGAAGCCATGTCTTGCCTTGACATGTCTTTCCTTGTCCTAACATGCCATGCTTTTCCATATGTTGTCATGCCTTACCATGACTTACATTGCAATTCCTTTCCTTTCCATGTATTCCCTTTCCTTGCCTTGTCATGTCTTGTCATGCCTACAAGATTTTATCTCCGCCCACAAGCCTGTGGGCAGAGATGAGAGATGCCTCCTATAGAATTCCTCTTAAAAAATATATAAGTACAAATAATTACCAATAACATGAATTGATAAATTAAAACACAAACATAATTTTGTTTTGGATAAGCAAACTTCAATTTTATTATTGGATAGTACAATAATTTCCAATACATTATTAGATTATAGGGATTCAACATCAATTAGAAAAACCAAAATTTCACAAGAAGGATGGATAAAGTTGCAATGTACATGCACTCTATTAGATGGTGCTTTTTACCATACAAATCACTAAGGCTTTTATTACCATGTACAATGCCCATCTAGATCACAGTGCAAGATGTAACATTCACCTCCAAGAGAAAATATTGAGTACATAACAAGATCTATTAAGAGGAAATTTTTCATAACTAATAATCTGTGTAGCATCAGTATCATATGAACCTGAATAACTGCTAGAATGGGATTTAAGTTTTACTAGGTACAATTCTCACCATGCTTAGTCTGCACAACTAATTTTGTGTTTCATACTTATTGGCTTGGAATATCTTTTAGAGATAATAATTCAACATTTCTCATGGTGAAGAACCTATCCCAAGAAATTTCATAATTTTTCCTTTCTAATGCATTAAACATAGTTAATTTGATTAGCCCATTATGGCCTAATGCATATATTTTTCCCTTCTGCACCTTTCAACTCATATCCTTCAGATATTGCAATAAGTAGTAAGGGACAATCAAGTTCTTTTCTATATTTTGATAATAAAAATGACTTAATTGATGCAATAACTTGAAGTGAAGGGAATAAACCATGCTACTCCTACCCTCACAAGTTATATATTTCATGAGTTACATAGTCACCTCATCCCATAAGATAAGATCTTCAAAATAGTGACTAGAAGTGAAATCTCTCTCACAAGATTGATGAAGTACAATTTACATCACAATCCTTTTGTTTGACCATTGACTCACCAGTCGGATGAGAGTCAATGTTTCTTGAATAGTCATCCGTTTACACCACTGACATAGAACATGTCTTGTTCACTGAAATCACCTTCTCCACATATTGGCAGTCCAACATGTCAAAAATTTGTGTTTTTTTCTCTAAAGAAGCACCATTTCATCTTCACTCTCCCAGAGGGTCTTATTCTCATGAGTTACAACAGATAATGCGTAATATACGTGTTGTTTTCCTTCTCTTCTTTGTTGATTTGGACTTGTTTCAAAAACAACATTTTTTATGTCTTCATTTCTCTCAATCTTTCTCACCTGAAACCACTCTAGCCTAAGCATTATGGCTGATATTTCAGTTAAATTATAACTATCTTTCTGCTAAACCAATCCTACATTCTCAACTTCTATAAACCAAAATAAACCTTGTTCTTCAACACCCATAGCAACCATCTTTTTTCTATTCTAATCAACAATAAAAGACCTATTAGTTTTTAATTTTTTCTAAGTGTGGGCTATGTTGCATTATACTACTTATTGAAAGTGTTAGCACTCTGTAAATTTTGTCTGGATGATAGACAAAAGACATAGGTAACTATTTCAACCAGCTTTAGAGCTGAGGCACTAGCCTGCTCAACTCATAGAGGGATCTCTCATGTCACTTGATCTTTCTTTGTAAATCAATGGCTAGATTTGGTTTGTTTTGGTGGTTTTTTATAAAGTTGTTGGCCAAGAAGAGGAGGGACACTCAAGGCTATGGACTCAAAATTTTGAAAATGAATGAAAACAATGATCAACAAGTAGAACTCTCCAGAGGATAAAGACTAAATGAGGCAATGAATCTGAGTTGTAAATTGAAATTTGCAGAGTGTAAGAGGAAAGGGGAAAAAAAAGTAATTGCATTAGAGCATTAATCAAATGAATTTTGAATTAGTTAGGAATAAATACATGTGGTTTAAATTGCTTCAGCTGAGAGTGTCACAAGACGAATTCTGGGCCTTTAACTCTCCAATTTAAATAGACGAAAATGTAAATGGAATTAAAGAACACAACAAATACAAACAATGAAGGAAGAAAAAACTCATATCATAGCCATTAGAATATTTTCATAAACAGTTCAAAATGCTTCTGCATATGTATTCAATTAGTCCCAGAAAAATTACAATAGCGTCCAAAACCACCAGAATTGTGCCCTTGCACTTCTGCCATCATTACTACACTCAGAACCTCTAATACTTATACAATTCGAGTTCCTTCAGTGTGCAACTGGTTACAATAACTGAAATGAAATGTTACAACTTCTACAATGATTCGAAATGACAGTTTTCAGAAAAACTGTTTCATGATTCATGTAGATTCCTCTAACGCTTTAGATCATTCCTCTGTAAAACCTTTTCACTGTGACGAGGAATTTCATTTATTAGAAATTCCATATTTGTTGTCGAAATGCACTCTTGGAAAAATGCCGGACATTAAACATATGATAAATGGTGCATTTATTCCATCAAGCTTGGGCTGGAGTGGTTTAATCCAAATTGCTTTTACCTCCTATGTCCTCCACGTAAATTCCCTGGCCCGCCTTCACATAATTAACCTCCTTACTACTTCAATCCACGATATGTATGTGCACCCTCCATCCAACCTTTGACTTTTCCACATTCTAATTTGAGATTTGTGCCCATGATTTGACGTGAGTCCATAAATTAAATATTGGATTAAATATCAATATATATATTTTAATATAAAAATATTATATTAATAATAATAAACCCTTTTTCTATTTTCTAAGGACTTTGGGCTTATGAGGCTTAACCCATGAATTTGTGGATAGAATGAGGGTACTTAATAAAAGGAATATTCTTTATTTTCAATGCGAATATGATAATAAGGGTAAAAATGAATGAAGTGATGAAACTAAGGGATTTAGATAAGCGTTAAGGCTAGGTATAGGTTTGGGATATTCGCCAAATTTTTTACTCATGGAGGACATGAGTATTTTGGAAGATTAGTTGAGTGAAGGATTTAGGTGATGGGAGCTTGACAGAGCTGGTGAAAAAGTTTGAAAATATGACTGGAAAAATAACACAAGGACAAGATGCATTGCGAAAAATTAATGCAAATTAGCAGGTGATCTACGGTCCACCGAGTCTCATCAACTTTCGATATTGGGGGTTGGAAAAATCGATTTTAGGTAGATCACTTTTCACCCCAATATACCTCTGAGGGTGCCATCCATCCACGAATGAAACCATGGTAGTTTTTCTCCGCCAACCTTCGATTAATTATGCTCCGCGCTATTTCTCCACCCGATATGGGTCTCAGCCGTTGATTTGGGCCACTTTAAAATCAATGGTCCATTGGGTCCTACCTTTCGCGCCTCCTCTATATTTGACCATATGTCGCCAGATGTAGCTCGGTCCCCCAAACTATGACATTTCCACAATGATGTAGCTCTTTGCTAAATATCCAAAACTTGGATCCTCTCTAAAAATTGTTATGGTGATAACAAAAATTATATTTTTCTCCAAACAAGGAACATAATAGACATCTTTAATCATTACCTTCTTACCTCTTAGTTGAAGTAGGACATTTCCCTTTCCTAAAATCCTATATTATTTTTGGCCACTCAACAGAACATAATCAGAAGGAAACTTATCCTCTAAAAAATCAACATACCAAAAAATATTGTTAGTAGAATGTATATATGCTCCTAAATCAACGTACCAATGGTCCTTACCACTTTTTGAATCCTTGTGTCTGACCATGAACACATAGAACTCTTCCTACTCCATGTGGATCATCATCGGAAGAATTCTCTTGGTTGTGCTTTGCATCCCACAACCGCTTCCTACAAAGTCTAATTACATGCCCTAACTTACCACAATAAAAACATTTAATAGATTTTCTACATTTATCTGACTCAGAATATCTATTTCCATCATTTCTTCTCTCTATTTGTTTCCCTTTCTCTTAAATTTCACTACAAGTGCCACCTCAAAAGACACATTGCTATTCCAAAATTGAATTTTCTATATATCTTGTTGCAAGATCTTAGTGCTCAATTGTGCAAATGTCATATTAGTAGTAAGTAATATTAATGTTCAAGGTCTCAATAAAATTTGCATAGGAAGGAGGCAAAATTTTCAAACTTATAACCACCATATCTTCTTCTTACACATTCCTTTTAATTGAATTCAATTGATCTCTAATATCCTTGATTTTTGGTAAATGATCCTACGAGGATTCAAAATCCCCCATTTAATGGAAAATAATACTATTTAAGGAAGAAAGCTCATAATTTGTCTAAGGTTTCACACATGTCTCATAGATTCTCCCACATGACAAATGCGTCCTTACCATCTTGAACTTTGGGAAGGATCTCATTCATTATCAAGAGCTTGAATAACATCACAACCTCTCGATTTTTTCCATCATATGTTGCTTGGGCATCCACATCAATTTCACTTTGCACTTCTTTTCCCAATACAACTTTGTCCATACATTTGTATTCAAATATGGAAAGCATCCTTTGTTTCCATGATTTAAAATTCTGACCATTAAACTTTTTGTTTATGTACAACATTATATGGGATAAACTCACCATTTTTTTAAAGGTTTTATATACACCAAATTTATATGAATGTATGGTTGCAACTTAGTTATGACAACCCTACAACTATCCCAAATAGAAACACACTCTAAATTTGAGGCTTGAACTTATTGCCAATCATGTTAAAAAAAGAGAACTTTGGTGTATGCTGAGAAAAATAGAAAATTATTGTTATTGATTGTCACTCCATAGAAATTTAATTTAATTTCAATTCAGACTTACTTTTATCATGTATGATTTTGGTGGCTCTTCGAATTTATCTTCGATTCTCATGACAATTTGTCTTCACAACAAATATTCACTTTTGTTTTAATATCAACCCAATTCTACAACTCAACTCCACGATGGATTCTCCTAAATCTGATTTCTAGTGGTGGTGACCTCACATTGCGTCACTACAATTACCACCAATACAACGACTCTTCCACAAAATTTTCTCTACAAAACGAGGCTCACACAAGTTCAATATCCTCATGAATGTTGACCCAAACCTCCTAAAGTTGGCCTTTAATTCATCCTTGACTACTCAAACATTCCCCGAATTCAATTCATAATATAGCTTTGTCTCTGCACCTCACATAGGAATCTATTCACACAAACAGTGTATCGAGCAATGCCAAGGGTATTTTCTCATGGGTTTCAAAATATCTACCTACACATGTTTCCGTTCACATTGGTATTCTTCTCATAGAAAGTGTGTTATCATATTTCCACATGGTTGTATTCGTATTCCCACATGTATTCCTAGATTTAGTCATTTTCAAACATAACGACTCTTTATTTTGCATCAACCTATAACTTCTCTTCTCGACCAACATTCCTCTATCCAATGTTTGTGATTGCAGTCCCTTGGTGCCCTCTCTAATCATAGCAGTCCCTCAACTCTTCACTCACCCTTTCTTAACCTCAATCTCTTCTCTTCACCATGGTTCTAATACCATGTGAGTTTTACACACAAGAGTGGATAGGAATACACATTAGAATGAGGAGTGAATTCATTCATATGTAATTAGATGATAAAATGTTTCATTACATAGTAGGAGAAAAAGAGTACATTATGTAACTCCCAAAATACCTAACTATTAACCACTACACTAATTACTACCTTGAAATCCTCATTATTACATCACTTTATTAGTGATACTCTATTATACATCTAAATATTAATACATCAAATTTCTAAATATGGCCATTATTGATAACAATTGAAAGTTGTATACCTCAGCTCAATCAATATATTAAATAATAACATCAACCCTCAAAGGTTGTAAGTTGTAATCAACTAAATGGTATATACCCCAACTCAACTAATCTAATTGTCCATTGTTGAAGGTGGTAACCAGTTGAATGGCCTTATACCCCAACTGAAAAAAATAAGACTCTTTATAATAGGAGGCAAGATGAAAAGACAATACAATATTAAGACCACTAATTCTAAGGTCAAAACTTAAAACTAAGGCTCATGACAATGCATTTATGGAAACAAGCCTTTCTTCTAACAAAAAATTAATGATAAATGAAAACACTTGAAATCATAGCGCCAAGAGAAGCAACATGCATTCTATAGCCTAGTATGAGGTGAATGTGTAGTATATGTTCCTAACACGGACATCACAAATGTTGTAAGTCAACCCAATATACTATTTAAAAAAATAACATCCCAATATGGAATATGGGTGAGATGTGTAACATCCATGCTTATAAATCAAAATATAAAAAAGAAAAAAATATTAAAAAGAAAAAAATCTAACGTAAAGAAGAAATTTAAAAAAAGAACACAAAGCATTTATTAATATACACACACACAAGTGTAGATCCATCTTAACTCTTGATATTTTAAGAACTAGGAGATTTGCATCTCAATTTATTTTTGACACCTCTTGGTACTTAATAGATATGGAGTTAACATGAATCTACCATTGCTTTTATTTCAGAAGTATCAAGATGAAGTACCTCAATGAAATGTTAAGGGTTGTACTTTGCAATAGAGGAACCATAATAGAAGTTGGTTTTTCACTAGTGCATAGATTGTTTGTGGTACAGTGACTGTGGAGGTCATATAATATACTTCTGACTTCATATATGAACAATAAAGTCATTTAAAAAATTCTCACAATTTTCAGATTTTTCTTACAGTGGAGGAAAGAAAAGGCACATAAATTGTGAGAGAATGGGGAAGATGATGGGGGAAATGGAAACAATTTTGGGGATAAATATTAACATGTCCCATTTTAGATAGGTTGTCCCTATCCTTTATTGTTTCCAGTCTATTGCAAATTAAAGAACCACCTTTAGTCTGGGATGACCCTTTTTAAAACCCCACATGCAACAAAAGATGAACTATCCAGAAAAGAGACATAACTAAAAAAAAAACACTTTACATGCATAATGAATAATGAAAATCAAATGAAAAACCTGAACGAGATGACTCATCATCAATGGCAAGCCAAAATATCTTCAACATTTAGGGTTTCCTTGTATGTAGACAATCAATGGTGCTCCAACTCATTTTCAATGTGCTTTGAATATGTAAGTTGTAACTATTATTGTTAATTGGACCACATCATGCTCCTATCCCAATCATCCCCAAGGATGATTTTAAGGATGGAAATTTATATTAAAATGTAGAAACATGGGCTAATCTTACTAGTCCTTAATATGCAAAATGTAAAATGTTTGGCGATAGTTTTGTAAAAATATTCAAATTTATAAGGATTTTATATAGTTTCTATAAAATTTTGGCAATTTTTAAGGTAAAATAATTTTATTCTATGGAATTTGGGAAAATCATTTTTAGAAAAAATGGAAATTCGTGAATTGTGTTTTGGGAAAAACCATGGAAAATTATCCCAATTGCGAAATTTATCCCCTAAAATCATCTATGAATTCATCCCCTAAACAATTATCTATCAAGTCGGTCCTTAATGTAGTAGGGCTTCACTCTCCACATAAAGGGGACAACAAAATGAAGGTTGGCCCCCTTATTCATGATGCAGGTTAATTTTTCAAGCAACTTATGGTCAAGTGATAAACCAAGTGAATTTTCTTCATAGATACATGGGTTCCATAGCCCCTAGAGACCATGTAATCATGTTAATGAAACCAATTGAAAGATGAGGCCAAGTGCAAGTCCTGGGTGAATTGATGGACAAAAACTCCTCAGTCGTAACTTGGTAGCCAAAGGTCATCGGATTGAAACACCGATATTGTAAAGGAGTACAACCCTTTCCTATGAAAAAAGGGGTTCAACCAATGGGAAATTTTTTTGAAGTTGATCAATATAATATACTATGGCAAGATCTCTTTTGTTGATTTAGGAACCCATCAATTTACAATGAGATTTTAATGCATATCTCATGCATTCCTTCCATATCAAACATATCAGGGACACAATCCAAGGCATTTGTTGCAACATACAACAATCAAAAGTCTAGTCAAGTTCACAACAACAACTGAACCAATCACATGTTAGAGAGGATAAGGGCTCAAATGGTTATAGGATGCCACATTAGAGTGACAAGTGTATTTAGAATTAAAAGTAGACAATACTATTTAGATTAAATTCATAAATGTTGATGCCATGTAGATGCCAGGTGGATGCTATGTCAACACTAGGAAGACACTACATAACCAGTCAAAGGGCACATCAACATGTGTTATAAGTTGTAACATACACATTTAATGTAGAAGGTAAATGATCCAGATTTATGTAGGAGCAAAATGAAATACATAAATAGACATAAACATAGAGATGCAGTGGAAATAAGACTTCATTTCATTAATAACAAATGACTGAAATATGCTTACAGACATAATGGAAATAAA
>JASDQU010281391.1:0-14690 GCA_032191745.1 Picea mariana
CTTTCTTGATTATGTTCACGAGGCTCTTATTAGATGATTCGGCCAATCCGTTCCCCTGGGGGTAATATGCAGTGGAATGGCCGAGAACGATATTATACTTCTAACAGAAGCTGATCATAGCCATAGATTTGAAGGCCTGGGCATTGTCGGTAACTATCTTTCGGGGACACCTGAATCTTGACAAGATATTGTCTTCCAAGAAATCAATCACCACCGAGTCTATTGCCCTTTTGGTTGGAATGGCTTCCACCCACTTAGTAAAGTAATCTGTAGCTGTTAAGATCCACTTATGCTGAGCACTGGAATCAGGATTAATTTCCCCTATGAAGTCAAGACCCCATTGTTGAAATGGAGCTTCAGCTTTGACTGGAACGAGTGGCAGTGCAGGGAGTTTTTGTTTACCAGTGAATATTTGGCAAGGGTTGCACGCGTGCACCTTAGCATTGACGTCTGAAAATAGTTTCGGCCAATAGTATCTGGCCCTCAAGATCTTGTAGGCTGTGGCTCTCCATGCATGGTGTCCTCCACAGACTCCTTCATGAAATTCCTCAATAATCCGTGGAGTTTCCGACTCAACCAAATAGACTAGCAGTAACCCGAGTGGATCCTTCCAGTATAGCTGATTTTCAGCGATGCAATATTTTACAGCATGGAGTTTTAAAGTTCTACATTTGGCTGGTGATAGTCCTTCTAGGCATTTCAGGTTTAACAAGTAGAAAACTATGTCTTTATACTAGCCTGACGATATGAACTTTTCCTCGACCTTACTTGGATCTGTTTGGTCATCTGGCTCATGCAGGTGTGTGTCTCCATCTTCTTCTTGTAGGAAATTAATATCAAGAGCTCTAAGATTCAACTCAGCCAAGAGTTTGGCCAGACCCTGCCCCTTTATCAATTTAGTCAGCTTGACTTCCAGATCAAATTCTTGTATTTTAGCGAGCCATCGCCCTCTTTTTCCGTCACTGTCCGGCTTTACCAATATGTCTTTTACAGAACTAGTAGGCACATACGCGATTATTTTTTAATGTAGCACATAGGTTCTAAATGCTTTCAATGCTTTTACCATTGCGTATGCTTGTTTTTCTATTATTTCATATTTCAGTTCTGCATCTCTGAGGCTTTTGCTAAAAAATGCTATCGGTTGTTCAAACCCCTCTTCATTCTTCTGCAAGAGTACCGGGGCGATGGTATGTTCAGAAGCAAAAGAGAAGATGAGAAAATCTTTCAGATAATCTGGACTTGCTAACACAGATGCCTCACTTATAACTTTTTTAATATGCGCAAATGATGCCCTGGCCTCGGTGGTCCAATTTACCCCGCTATCCTTCTTCAGCATTCCTGTAATCAATTTGACAATCTCAGATAAATTGGGAATGAACCTTCGTAGAAAATTTATCTTTCCTAAGAATGATTGAATTTCTTTTAAGTTTCTCGGGATAGAGATAGTATCTATCGCTTCAATCCTCTTAGGATCAATATTGATTCCTTCCTTAGATACGACATGGCCCAGAAGCTTACCTTCTCGCATAGAGAAATGTGATTTCTTTGGGTTCAGGGATAGGCCAAACCTGCGGCACTTTTCGAAAGTCTGTTTTAGATGCATCAGATGTTCTTCGTCAGTTTTAGAGAAAACCGTCAGATCATCAAGGTAAATGACTACGAAATTGTCCTTTTCACCCACAAAGGCGATCTCCATAGCTCACTGGAAATTGGCCCCTGCATTCATCAAACCAAAAGGCATTTTATCATACATGAAAGTACCCCAGGGCGTGGTGAAAGCAGTTTTTTCCCTGTCTTGTTCATTCATAGCGATTTGATTATAACCAGAGAAACCATCTATCATAGACATTTGATTAGCTCCAACAACCTTTTCTAAAACATGGTCCATCTTGGGCAGCGGGTAGTTATCTTTGAGAGACGACTTGTTTAAGTTTCGAAAATCCACACACAGTCTGATCTCCCCGTTCTTTTTCCTGACTAGGACTAGGTTAGCTACCCAGTCCGAGTATCTCAGAGGTACGATAATTTTTGCGTCCAAGAGTTTTTTAACTTCCTTTTCTATCACAGGTAACAAAATGGGGTTAGTTTGCCTAAGATTTTGCCTAAACGGTTTGACCCCAGGCTTCAAAAGTATTTTGTGATCAATTATGGAAGTGTCATAGGTTCTAAGATCCTCATAGGACCAGGTGAGAACATATTTGTACTGTTTGAGTAGGTCTCTGTACTTGAATTTTACTTTGGGAGGGAGGAACTTGGATATCTTTACTACCCTGGATTCTTTTTCAGTTCCTATATCACAGTCCTCCACTTCTTCTGGTTGGGGCTGCAAAGTGGATTTCATAGGCACGTCGTTCTGATCAAAAAGTATTTCTAAAGGAATTAAGCCTTTCGGAATTTGGTTGCTTTTAAGGACCAACATACGATGATCCACAATTTTTTCTCGGAAGGTTTCAGGGGTCTTCCCCTTCTTGCATGATCCACATGGAGTCATTCTGATTTTCTTGGTCAACGTGAGTTTTTGAGAATTCGCCTACCGTTGTAAGGAATTTCTCAATTTGTTCGTCATCTTCAAAAACTTTCCAGTGTCGGATATTGTCTGGTATGGAGGGTTTGTATCTGATTTCAATATGATACTTCAATTTGAAGGTCGTGGGAGGAGAGAAGGTTGAAGTTGCCTTTGCCAATGCATCAGCATGCAGATTCTCTATGCGAGGGATAAAATGGATATTTATGGATGAGAAAAAAAAATCCATGACATCCCAAGTACAATTTCTATACGCTCTTAGTCTGGGATGCCTGGCCATGTACTGTCGGTTTACTTGTTCTATTATTAATTCTGCATCACCATACACCTCCAAGTTTTTTATATTTAACTTTTTGGCAGCCTCTAATCCTAAGATCAATGCCTCATACTCAAATATGTTATTTGTGTAATCTATATCCCACTACAAATGATAGGAGAAAGGAACAATGAACTTACCTTCAGGTGCCACCAAAAGCACTCCAGCACCTGCCCCTTCAGAAGACGAAGCACCGTCAAAATACATTTTCCAGACACCAGTACCACACAGCTCTTCTGTCATGAGGTTTTCCTCTTCTTGTTTTGTATCGATTTCCTCCAGGCAACCATCCAAACCATCATCAAAAGACAAGATGGAATTTCCCAAATCTTGGTATGCAATGTAAATAGGGAAGTTGTGCAGGTTTTGAGGATCACTGACCGTATATGCTAATCTTGTTTTTCTGTATAAACGAGTAAACTGACCACCGAACACAGGGATTGTAGCATAAGTCATGTATAATTGAAGAGAACCCCCCAACTTGGCTCCCCATGACCTAGATAAAAGCATGTCATACTTAGGGGGAATATCGGCGATAACCACATCCATTAGGATACTCTTAACTGGGACCTGTGCCAGGGTAACTACCAGATCTTTTATCATTCCCATACATTTAACCTTTCTCGAATCAAAAGAGTATAGATTTCCATAAGGTCTTGTGATCTGGAGACCCAACTTCTCCATTATAATCTTGGGCATAACATTATGGGAAGCTTTGGAGTCTAACATACAATTATGCAGCAACTGATCATATACATTCAGAGTGATATAAAAGGGAGCGATGTTGTCTTTGGACCCTTTAAAATGGGGACCAAAAGTGATGTTAGGTCTATCATCTTCCAAGTTTATAACATTAGACTGGCTTTCTAGTTCAGAGACACCTATCATTTTGGTAATTTGTTTGCGATAAACGAGGTTTTTCGCTAATTCCACCAAAGGGATTGGTATCTTAATTTTGTTTAACTCATTTTCGAAAATAAAAGCTCCACTCACCTTGTCTGTTTCTCCGATTGAGACTTATAAATTCTTCCTTTCTGACTTATTGGTCTGGACAGATTTATCATTCACGGTCCTAGTTGAAGACGTAGCTTTATTTACGGGTTCGGTTTCCTGTGTTTGAGTCCCAACTTTTTCCACCTCGGACTCTTGAGTGCTTATTTTTCTAGTTTTATTGTTGGGTAGTGGGGTCTCGTCCGAAGGAGGCTCGTAAGCTTGACCTCTCTGAAGGATTTTCTTGGGTTGAATTGTTGCGGTAGGTTTATTCTGAGATCTCAGGTTGTACCTTGGTTGAAAATCAGCCATCATTATCTCAGTTTCTAATTGAGATTCACAGATCTTGGGGTGATCATCCTCCTCACTCTCATTTGACGGCTTTGGCGTATTTAGAAACTTTTCGTAGTCTTCGCGAGTCAGATATGGTTAACTACAGTCATCACCGAAATTTGTGACATCATTATCTGAATCCTCGAAGTCTCGAAAGTCGTTAGCTCCTATAAAATTTTCATTCTTCAAGGGAGCTTGTATTTTTTGATCCTCCTTTTTTATTTTTCTTTTTTGATTAGGAGGGTTTTGATTTTTCCTGAAATATTTTTTGAGGTAAGAGCCAGCCTTGGCCTATTCGAGTTCCATCCGGGCTATTTTATTTGACAACTCTTTAATCACTCTAGCCATATCGTCCACCCTATCGTCTGAGGATCTATTGGACCCTGAAGGACCAGCCTGTTCTCTAAAGCGTTTGGCCTCTCGGTTTCCAGTCTCTACTCTAGCCTTAAGTTTACCCGAAGCCATCATATTAGATTCTATCTCTACCACATCATCCTACATACGGTTTAAGGTGGCTCCCCTTCTCTCTCGTAAAAGTAGTGCGAAATCCGGCTCGAAAGCTCCGGCGAAGGTCACTTTGTCCGTGGGTTGAGATGGTTTGACTTCCGCTGGGATTTTATTGTACAGTTTGTTGAATCTCAGAATGAATTCCACGACTGTTTCTGAGTTCTTTTTCTTCAAAGACCCGAATTCGGTTAGATAATAGAGATGGTCTTTTCACTCGCCCCATTGTCTAAGGAAAGCATCTTCCAAAGCATCATATGACAAGATAGAAGTTGCGGGTAGGCTCCGAAACCAATTTTGGACCTGACCTTCAAAAGTTTGGACAAGGAGTCTCGAATATACATCCTTGTGCTCGGCACCGTAGAGATCTGCGAATTGGTCGAAAAGATTAATATGTTCAGCAGCGGTCAGATCTCCCTCCCCGGTGAATTTCGGTAAATTCTTTATGTAGTTTTCTGGAAGATCGTGTAGGGGGACGGGCAATACTAATGGGGCGTATCTGGCTGCGACTTTCGCGAAAACTCTGGGAGGGGGGGGGAGGCCCTTGACCTCCACCTCCTCCTAGAGGGGCACCTCCGCCTCCTCCTAAAGGGACTCCTCCCCCTCCTCCTTCGATAAACCCTCCGCCTCCTCCTATAAACCCTCCACCTCCTCCTCCAGCAGCTGCCATCATTGTTTGTGGGGAGTTATATAGGGGGTTTTGGAAGACAAAAAGGGAATCTTTATTTTCTTTGAGAAGAAGAAATTCTGGTGAGGAAGGATAAGGAACATGAGGACTGAGCGAAGTTGAAGGTTTGGAAGGACTCTCGGCCTTCGGTGATGGGATTTCAAGTTGGTAAGAAACAGCGGTAGGCTTAAAAGAGCCTCTCGCCTTTAGAATTTTTTCAGGATCGGTAACGAGCGTAATCTGCTCACCATCCAGGTTTTGTCTGGTATTCCTTCGAACGAATGCCATTTTATTGCTTCGTGGAGTTTCCAAGTGAAAGATAAAAAGCCATAAAATGTGTGTACTCTTTGTTCACTACCAAAGGGTAACACTTTCAACGAAAAACAATTTGTCGTTTTCCCAGGGAAAAGGATTTCGTAACTTCGGTCCCCGGCAACGGCGCTAGAAAGATGTTGTTCCTGAGTCCTATACTTAAGGCTCAAAAGTACAGTGTCAAGGCATCCGAAAGTGGTTAAAAGATGGAGAAGTGAGAAACATCAATCTTCGGAGAAGGAAACTAAGGGAGATTTCTTCGTTGGCGTTGTCTGGCTTCGAACTGTTCCTGGGTAGTTATGTCTCGTTCAATGGCTGTCCATGATTGTTCAAGTTCGGCTCGGTTAGTTGTCATTTTAAGAATGAAGTCGAAGAGATTCAAGGCAATGTGCATTTGATTCGATAGTCCAGGTTCAACGTTAGGCTGAGTTGGTATAGGAACTTTCATGGGGGAATAGTAAAGGTATGAAAAACTGTAAGAAAGGTTAAGTGTTGTCTCAGTTTGATCTTATAAAAGAGAACCTACGGTTGTAGAAATAAAATACAGATGCAAATCTAAGGCTTGTTCCCGTAACTGTATCATATTTTAATAAAAGGGGCGAGATGGGAGAAAAACATTGAACCGTTCACAGTGTAAGGTTCCTACCAGGGGAAAATCTCACGACATAAACGAGAGAGGAAATATGTAAGAAAATAACCAATGTAACAAAGAATATATGTAGAATTCCAAAAATGCAGATTGGTCTCACACAGCTGATAGCTGGTGTAGAGGAGAGACAATAAGCAATTACAGAAAACCCAAATTCATTTGCTATTGTAGTGGTCGTACTAAATTATAACGAAGCACATCAATTATGAATATGAATTGCAATGTAAAAAATGAGATACAAGGAAGCAAACTTGTGATACAGAAGTGACGGAATTGAGAATCTCCAGATATACTTGTATTAACTCTCAATGTAAAAACTATATTACAAATGACTCAAAAAGGTCCAGCCTCGTTTATTTGTTTCAAGGATATATTTATACAAATTTTTACAAAACGGATAGGATCTCAACAGTTGCAAAATTTTGGTTACAACCGAGAAGAGAGCAATCGCTCCACTTTGCCTACTCTGTCTTCACTTGGCGCCAGGTGTGTGTCGTCGCGCAGACTCGGTGCAGGTGATACATCTTTCCACTAGCTGGGATATTAGCTGTGATGGTTCTGCTTGACAGCTGGCCTCGGCGAAGTAACACTCTCGGTCTAATTGTTGTGACTTGTCTTCCATTTGTGAGTCGATGATGTCGAGGGCCCTTAGTTGCGTGTTGGGTTTGATCATGTACTTATCAACTTGGACTATGTCCACCATAGTCATCTGAGAGATATCAGCCAAATCTCTTTCTTCCTTATCTTTCAGATCAAGTGAGAGTTGTTCCACATTTACTTGTATCAATGCTTCGGCATTGCCTCCGTTGTCAATGCCCAACAACTCGCCGTCTATAGATTCGAAAGCTTCTTCGAGGGAGTTGATTACCTTTTGGGCTTGTTCCTTGCCTAAGGCGATGTTGTGCTCCCAATCCTTTAGCAAAATATTTCCTCGGGTTTGTTCTGAAATGGTGAATCTGGGAGTACCCACCGAAACCCAGTTGTTTGTGGCTATTACCGCCTCCTGGAAAGCGACCCGAGCTGCTCCTACATCCATTTCTCTGGCCGATAGGTCCTCGGAAACCTGATTCATCAATAGACAGTTTTCCCGGATCGCTCCCACCTTGGCAAGCAAACTTTGCTATGCCAAAAAAATTCTGCTCCGAATCTTGCTAGCTTGGGATTTAAATATCCCGATGTCTATCGGTCTGCTCTCGGAGATCTCTACCCGAGCCTGCAACTATTCAATCAGACTTCTCTGTTGGCTTGCCTGCGCTCGACCATCCTAGACCACCAACTGTGCTTGCTCAAGCTTGGCCTTGAGCATCTCTATTTCATTTTTGTCGGCCATTCTGGCCTGTTCTATTTCCATGCTAGCCTAACCTTTAGCGTTCTCCAAGGCTGTAGCTAATCTAGCCTCGAGGGTCCTGATTAGGCGATTCTTCCTTTTCAGTTGGTTCTTCAAAATCCCAACTGAGAATTGATTTGCCGAAGCATACGCTCCCAGCGTTCCTACGATTTCAGTGGCGAGCTAGTCACTTTTCTTATCTTTTCCATCGGTCATGATTTTATATTTTTTAGCAGTAGACCCTCCTTCTTGATAGAACTCTCTTTTCACTATAGCCTTCCTCTTCTTATCAAAAAAGAACTCATTCGGAGGGAGTTCTTCTACTCTTATGGGCCTCAGTTCTTCATTAAATATCCATCCCTCGTCGACATTTCCCTATGTCAACTGCAAGGGTGTGACCGAGGTGATGGGCTCTCCAATTTGTTTTGCCGATTCGCTTGGAGTATCGACAGGATTCTGCTTCTTTGTTAGTCCTGGGGTCTTTGTCTCGGTCTCCGGCTTCTGTTTCCTTGGCGGGTCCAGAGTCTTTACCTCAGCCTCCGAATTTTGTTTTCTTGGTGGGTCTGGAGTCTTTACCTCTGCTTCGGGATCCCTCATTTGTTCCCCCTCCTGGTGTTTTTCAAGGTTAGGAATTGTGCCTTCAGAACCTTCAACATCCTTCTGTTTTGCCTCTTTGGACTCCCACTTCCCAACACAGCGGGGAGACATCTTCATCTATGTTCTTGGAATCTCAATACAGAGGCTGTGTCTTCGGGTGCTAAGGATTGGATCCGGGCTAGAACTTCTTCATAAGACCTCACCCCTCGGAAAATGTCATCTGGGGGTGAATTTTCATGCTCAAATCTCTTGAGCCCACAATTAGCTAAATGGTTGCTCACAACCCTTTGTGGATCATGTTTCTTATATTCGATGGAGACCAAACATAGGTCTTCTAGGGCTACAGCCTCAGCTTTGGCATGCCCGAAATCTAACAAACAATAAGAATTCAGCCAAATGGGAAAAGAAGGCCATACCTTCTTTGAGTAACCTTTGAGTTCTTTACTCAACCCGCCAATTACCGTCTGTCGGGCGACCTCGTGACAAGCCAGCTTGTTAGGAATGAACAATGGCAGTGCGTGAGGGGGAACAGAAGCCCCGAATACTCTGAAGTACGAAAACTCTGCCTCCACGTACCAATCCTCTATGCCACTCAGATTTGTTGCAATGTTGTCTGAGATATGATGTGGTGGGTGCCCAAAGATGGCGATATGCAAGGGCACCATCACCCTGTTAAAAATTTCATATGTGGAATTTTCTGCTTTGTTCTCCCATAGTTTGTCATGATATACATGTATGGGTTTCTCTTGGGCTGGAGTCCAACCCCATCTCATCAATGGAAAAGGTGTCATGGAACATATCGCATCCATAATATATGTGGACATGAAGAATGAGGATGGCCTCCCATTTTCTTTCTGCTCCCGGTACTTTGTGACCCGGTTGGCCAAACTATCCGAAAGTATCTTTACCCAATTAAAAGAGCAACCTTCTGCGGCCCAAAACATTAGAGGCACCCATGCAAGGAGAAAATGCGACGTGTCCTCTCTCCCATATAGCCGACATGTCATCATGGCCACATATTTATACTGTAGCTCCAACGAGGCGATTGAATAAACACCTTGGTCATTAGCCCTGAACTTCGTGGCGCACGAAACCCAATCCTTTATCAAACCTGGCATGGTTTTATCATACTGGATGCACTCCTTCTCTTTGAATTCCTCCAGGAACTCAGCGTCGTATGTGTAGTCAGACGTCGTGGGGAGCTTATACATGGTTTGTATATGCTCTGGCATGAAAGTCCTGACAGTGATTCGTTGCCCGTTCATGATAGTCCTGGTCGGTATGTCTGCGCAATCCAATGCCCATCGGATCATGTCATAATATGGGAGCAACCATGGTCTGGTGGCTACTCTGTGCATACCAGATTGGACGACTATCTTATATTTGGTGTTGAGATCGTCTTTTTCATTTCCGTCGGAGTCCTCTGAATAATCTACCAATTGTGACTACAGGATGTCTAAAACAAATGACCAGTTTGGGACCGACTCGACACTTCGGGGCGAAGTATCGGAGACGTTATCCGAACCTTGTCCTGCGACCTCAACATTCGCCTTTGCTTCTTTCCGCGGATCCATAGCCGAAGCTTGCGTTTTAGCTCTTCTATGATAGAACTGCATATACATGCAGAAGTTAGTTTACTCAGAAATGATGAGCTCTGCATGCTATGAGAAATGCATAATGAAACGCAACTATTCCATATATTTGAAAAACTGTACCTTTCAAAACAATCCCGTCCAATCATATTTAAAATTAAAATTTCGCCGTAAAAACCGATCTTACATCCATAGATTTACCCTATCTCTCATTAATGTCATAAATTTCTGACGGTTTAACAGACAGTCGGAGTATGGAGAGAAAAATATTCCTCAGGAAACGTGAAAACCTCGAGACGCGGGATATATCTTGCTTTAACTTAATTAATTCAAACCTGCCAACGTTAATCAATTTCTCTCTATTCGTTATATTGTGGATTTTCTTTTAACATTTTGGGTCTCCAACTCCCGAGACCGCGAGAACCGAATTTGGTTTAATTAAAGGTAATCGCGATTTGAAGCATAATTAATTTTATAATAGTTTTATTCGTCGTATCGCAACTCGGAACTTCGAAGATAAGTTTCTAGAAGAAATATATGCCGAGTTGCGAAACCGCAAGATCGCGGTAACAAGGTTTATTTAAGTTGAAAATAATCTCGAATTAAGTGATTAATTAATCATGTTATAATTACATCACGACTTCGTGAGTTCGGGGTTTTAGACTCCGTAACTTCAAAAAAGATAGTGCCGAGTGGCGAAACGCCAAGAACAAAGTTTAACCACGGTTAGCTTTTTACCTTTAATCCCTAACTAGGGTTATCTCGAAGGGACCTCGCGTTCTCGGCACTCAGGGCAGTAAAAATAAAAATTTGGGTTTGGCGAACGCCGAGGCGCAAAACCACGGCAACATCTAAAGATGAGTTGAAGGATTTTACCCTGGTTACCGCTTTGAGTGAAAACTTTAAACGACTTCGCCACTTCGTGACTAAGGACGTGTGAATTTGTGAATTATAGTATCCGATCTGCGAGATTCCGAAGTGGAGCGAAAAAAGGGGAACATTCTTATGAAAAGCAAACTTTCTTCAAGGGTGGAAAAACCGTAGCTGCTTGCATGATCAAGCTCTTTAGAGATCATCGATCTCTCGGAAGGAACAAGAAAACCATTTTTAGATTTTAATCATCGAAATGAAAATTGTGGCGGGTTAAAAAACAAGGGCGGCTCCAACAGATCTCATGACTGAGAAATTCATGTATGTAGGAATATAGGCATCGCCGACTAGTGGATTGCAAGCATCCCCATCGATTGGACGATGTTCTGGTTGTGCTGTTGAGAAACGAAGCAAACACCGCGATGATATGGATAATGCGAAGCAAATCCCGTCGGTCTTTCCGAACTACATCCCACCTTTGACTGGCGCGATTAACCGTGACAGTGTCCCACGTGATTTCAAATACACGCTCATCACTGCTCTCAAGATCAGTGACTTCAACCTCGGAGACGGGAAGAACTATGCGATGCTCACGCCGCATAGGTACCTGATGAAGACGACTGGGAAGAGGCCCAAGATAGTTCCCCAACCATGGATCAAGGAGCTCGTGTCCTCCATAATATTGAACGTGATGAATATCCCCCACTTTGCCCAACATCAGGAGGTTAACACTTGTGTTAAAATCCTCCTGTCATGCTATCATGAAGAGTATATGTGTCTTGACAGGCACGTGACTGTGGATCCGACACTGACCCACTTGATCACAGGATTGAGAATGCAGGGATCTAACCGTCACCAATTCTACCCAGGGAAGGCTGCAGATCGCACCCTGGCCCAGCATATAAAGGAATCTTATGGATATGTAAAGAAAGGGAAGAGAGGCTATAAGGTATATTCCATCCAGGATGGCGCAGTGCGCCTAGATTGTCAGCTTATAGCAGGCAAGCTCATCAGAAAGAACAGGCTGACGCAAGTCACAGGGTTCGTATTGGACCTCGCAAGGAAGTGTGTCGAAGGAATGCAGATGAATTGGGAAAGTCACCTCGTCAACGAGTTGGAGAAGGACTTCCATGAAGCGCAGGACCAAGACTACGAGTTTCATTTCAGTTGGTTACTGATTTTAATTGCATTTGTTGCTTGGCAGATGTTGGAGAGAGTGATAGTTCCCGAAGTCAATCCATCAGAGCCATTGGCCGCAAGGTTCTCCACCTTGAGGTACACGAGCGATATGGAGAAGCAGTGGAAATAGAATGCGGTGTTCCATGCCTATTACCTATAGCTGACGCACGCCATTGAATCATTCCCCCTAATGACCCTGAATGACCGTGCATGAAGTTCCGTGCAGACCGACACTTCATCTACATCACTGCACACATGGATGATAGTAATGAGGAGATGCAGTCTTACTATAAATTGACCGAGGAAGACATGGAAGAGATCGCTAAGGAATGGCCAGCAAAATTTCTTGGAAGTCCTTTGGTCACTCGGACTGAGTATGATAAACAGAGCAGTGCAAAGAAAAAGAAGAAAAAGGAGAAGGAGGAAGTACAGAACATGGAAAGTGATGAGAAGGACAATGCATCGGAGAAAACTGTGCCTGACTCACCTGCAGGAGGAGGAGGGATGAAGTGAACCAAGAGGAAGGAGGGGAAGAAGGAGACAAACAAGAAAAAGGTGAAGTGACACCACCAAAGGATCCCCTTACATAGGTCGATACATTGAAGAAATGAAAGGTTTCTCCACAGAAACCCTCAACACGGAAGAAGACCCGAGCCAATAAGCCTCAGTCAAAGAATGTGCTCGTACTGGACGATGTAGATATCATCATCGCAGCCGTAAAAGATGCTTTAGAAGATATCCTACAGAGACATGAAGCTAAGCAAGAAACATTGTATGATAGAATAGAGAAGGAGCTCAAAGACATACATCTAACCAAGCCGTGCAATGTCTACTGCGTCGTTGTCATCAGAAATTGCAGAATTAGGGGATGAGCCCACCCAATTACGAAGGCTAGTAGATGAAACCGAGGCTCGAATTCGTCAAATCCAAGAAGAAAAGGAGGAGGCCTTAGAGCAACTTCGATTTGTGCAGCAAGAGAAAGATGAAATTAGAGAGAAGTTCGAAGAGGACAAAGAGAAGATGCAAAAAGAAAAAGACCATCTGCTTACAGAGTAGACTATGGTTAAAGAGGCAGTGACTAGAGAACTTCGCTATGTGTCGGGCTTGGTGCAGGAGGAAGAAGAGTCATCTAAGATACAAGTGGGGAAGCTCGTTGAGGCCATTCAGTAGCTTCAAGCAAAAGTAATGGAGCTAGAAATCCAAGCAGTGTCGAGCACTCTGCAAGAAGTGTGCGATCAGAGGGAAGAAGATGCCAGGAACACACTAGAAAGAATTAGGGCACTCGCCTCAGAGTGTAAGAAATTAAGTGATCAAAGTGCACAGACCTGTGAGCACCTTGCAGAATATCTGGAGCTGAGGAAACTAGAGGCACAACTCCAGGAGGCTAAGCAACAGGTGTCCAACGTACAAGCATAGATGAAGTTGCTTATTTCCATTGAGAAGATGAAGAGGTCGTAGGAGAAACGCATAGTCCAGCAATAGGTTACTTCTATCCAGAGCAAGGTTATGGAAGTGACACAAAAACTCTAGCCGATGCAGGACAAAGATTGCATGATTTTTGAAGAAGTTGAAGGACAAGGCTCACAGCTAGACCAGCCGG
Source organism: Picea mariana (assembly GCA_032191745.1). Classification (NCBI taxonomy): domain Eukaryota; kingdom Viridiplantae; phylum Streptophyta; class Pinopsida; order Pinales; family Pinaceae; genus Picea; species Picea mariana. The sequence goes on from JASDQU010281391.1 coordinate 13,461, forward strand.
TTGCAACAGTGGAACAATGCCTGGAAGGGCCTGTTACTGAGCAAGTCATTCAGGAGTTCACCGAGAAGGAGGATCTAATGAAGCAACAAGTCGAGGCAACTCAAGATAAGATTGAGGCCTTCGGAACAACCCTGCCCAGATCTGAGTGACTTGGGACGAGTCACAAGTGAGTGTTGGGGGCCTGTTGGCCCTCGATCAAGTTTTGAGAGAACATTGGTCGTGTTTGACCATTTTTTGGAATTCAACAGGCTGGTCGAAGATGGAGCACCCAGGCAGAGATGATATCATGGGATCTCACTCGTTTTGCGGGATTTTTGGGTTATTAGGGTTTATGTAACGGGTATGGGATGTTGTCCCATGGGTTTACCTATGTTTAGGCCTCATTGTAAATGTATAAATAAATAGCTAAGTGATGTAAGAAGCAGTGTAAGTGTTATATATGTGCAAAGACTTGTGATTGGCTTAGTGCAAGAGAATGTAAGTTGCTTGGTGCACAAACAATGTATATAAGGCTTTGTATTATAAAGGAGTTGGCTCTGTGCCTTGACTTGGTTTTGAGGAAGGTGGATCTAGTGCATTGTGTGCAGATCACCTGTACAGTGTGAAGTTGAGCTCTGTGGATTTGTGCACAGGAGAAGAAGAATGTAGAAATCTTGAAGACTAATAAAGAAGAAGAATAGTTGGTGGACGTAGCCCCACACTGGGGTGAACAATGTATATCTTGTGTTGATGTGCTTTGTGCAATGTTGTTCATATTGTTTATGTATTTATATGCTTAGTGCACGGATCTTGATGTATGATAGATAGATGTATGGATGCTTAGTTCTTATGTATGATGAATGCTAAATCTAAGTTTATGCTATGTGCTAAATGATTGGATGTGCTTAATCTTGATTATTATTGCGCTCATTTGTAATAAGGGTTTAACCTGTGATGTGAATAAGGTTCAAGAACTAATGCATGTTATTGGATAAGTGCTATGTTAAGTGTTATAATCACAGATCTGTGTCCCACCTTAGTTGTACACACCTGAGTCCTGCAACCCCCCTACCTCTAACTCAGGTGAGACTTCATCTTCTTCGCAGGTGTTGCCGAAAGGGCTGGTAGTTAGGGTTTTGTTGGTGCGTTGTTAGAGTTGAACCCTGGGTCTTCCCCTATGCCAACAGAAAGGTCGATACATAATTGACCTGTGGTGGGTGTTGACCCAAAAATCTGCTCTGGGCTCAACAT
>JASDQU010281397.1:0-14690 GCA_032191745.1 Picea mariana
ATGCAGGCAGGACCAAGCTTTAAGATGCATTCATGTTGCCCTTCTATGCACGCAAGCCGCTGCAACCTTCCGTCCAATTATGTCTAATGTTATATTGATGATCTCCAGCGCTTCTGTGACATTAGCAAATCCAACAAAGCCCGCATTTGTGAAAAGTAGTGAGAGCAGCCACGGCAGATCCACAGCTGGCAGCTCTAGCAGTGGGACTCAGCAGTCTGCCACCGCATCATCTGTGTCGTCTGTATCTACACAGAGTCATTTGGTTCCTTCCATAAATAGTATTACCATTAGTGAATTGGACGCTAGGTAGGCAGGAAATCTTTATCGTTCATTGTAAATAAAATGGGTTTCAGAGGATAACAGTATTTTAATGGATGTGGAAGAGGTACCTCAACATTCGTTGTTTATGCACATATTTCCATTACTAAATCAAAGTCATAGCAGGCTGACCTGCAAGATTTTCATCGAGGCATTCATTGACTGAAGGTCACTATTCCACGAACCTTAAAATTAATTAGTGATGCATAGTAGCTGTTAGTTACTAGCAAGTGGTGCACACGCCCACTTAATCTATTCTCTGGTTGATCAATGAAATAACTGGAAGGTAGATGCACGAGATACAGCACTAAAAGCATAGACACCACTTACATCTGAAGTGGCCGATCATGACATGCGAAAAAATGCATTGTGTTTCCATTATAACGCCGAAACATTGGTTCCTCATTCAATGGGCTTTACTTATTTATCCACTCAATAATTTTTATGATCATCCCCAAAAAATACTCATTCAATGGGCTTTATGGGTCATTTGGTATTTTATTCCCATACCACTTTATGACAGTTTTTCAGGATTTAAACCATGTAAAATTAATATTAGCAGTTTACTAATGTTATTATTTATGTTTTCAACCATTTGTGAAACACTTAAGTTTATTTCGTAGCAATGTTACAGTGTCATATGATTATGATTAGGGTTTGTTAATTTAACATAGAAAAAGGTTGTCTCTTTCAAAGCATATGGGACAATTATATTTGTGTGGTAATTTTTCTATAACGCATTTTTTATAAATATTATATTTTTATTTAGAAGTGTTTTTATTGTGCACATATGCATATGTCTAAGTAGAATGATTACAATGAGGCTCTAGAGTCCTTTTTAACATTACTCATGAATGTCAAAACTTTAAACATCCAAAAACCTAATTCTAGGAGATGAAACACCAAAAATTATGTGGGCCTCTATAGGTAAGTTGGTACCTCAACTTCCCAGAGTCGTAATTTTTGCATACGACCTCTGTTTTAGGCGCGTGATAGCCCGTTGGAAAGGTCTTTTAGAGAGCTACACATTATGCTGTCAAACTCTAACTCCATCTACAGTTTGATTGTGGCACACCAAAAAAACATTGTTTAGGGCCCTAAAGCGGCCTTGGAAGTACAAAAAGATGTGTTGACATGAAAACTTAAAAAATAAGCCAGTTGGATTAGGTGGGCAGCCGCCAATATCCACCTAGAAACTATGTAGGGCTTCAGACAACCATGAAAGTGTAGAACCCACAATTACAAAAGATTACAGAAGAATGTGCTTAACTAAAAACTGTCAAGAGAAGCCAGTTGGAATAGGTGGGTGGCCACCAATATCCACCTGGATCAATCCTCCCCCCTTAAGAAGCAATGGTCTCCATTGCGTTGAGTGCCCCCATCAAGTGAGAAAGCTTTCGCTGAATTTGGCCCCGGGTGAGCCACTTTCCTTGGTGTAGGAGTTGTTCTGCCTTGACAACTCAAGAAAACTGGATCCTTTGTTGGCAAGTGCCTTTGACCTGTGTGTCCACTATCTGATCAGATGATGTTTGTTCCATGCATTCATGGTTGAGCTCTGTTGGTATCAATTGTTCTACGATCTCTGAGGTGTCCAATAATGGTGGAAAATATGGTTGAAGGAGGTCCACATTGAACATTGGGTGCAAGTCAAGGAAGGGTGGAGTGTTGAGCTCAAAAGCATTGCTATCCATAGCCTTGGTGATAGTGTAAGGCCCATAGAGAAGTGGGTGGAGATTCCGATGGGGCCCTGTAAGGTGCTCTTTCTGCAAATGTAACCAGAGCTTGTCTCCCACCTGAAACTAGTGCGGTACCCAGTGTTGATCATGGCGCTGCTTGTACTTAGCATTGACTTTCTACAAAATCTCGTGGACCTGTTGGCGGATGTGATGAATCTGTTCAATGAATATGGTGGCTTTGTCGACCTAAGATTGAACATGGGAAGATTCTATGTCTTGTGTGGTTGCAAGAGGTAGTGCAACATCAATGGGACCCAAGGGTTGGATTCTCAGTCCTACCTGAAATGGACTATGGTCGGTGGAGCTATGGAGAGCCCTATTGTAGCTGTGTTGAACATAGGGAAGACTCTCATCCCATGTGCATGGATGCTTAGAGTTGTACATGCGTAGGATGTGCACAATCATCTGATTGATGACCTTTGTCTGGCCATCGGTTTGGGGGTGCAAAGCAGTGAATTTAGTGATCTTAGTGTCCAACAGTGACCGGAGACTCAACCAAAATGTGTTGAAGAACCTGTTGTCCCGATTTGAGGTGATGATTTGTGGTATCCCAAAATGGACCCTCACCCGTTCGAAGAAGAGCTTGGCAGTATCTTCCTTTGTGATGTTCTTCTTACAGGCTCTGATAATGGCCATCATAGAAAACCGATCAACCACCACAAATACACAATCATTGTCGTGCTTGGTGGACGGAAGGCCAGACATGTAATCCATCAAGATGGATTCCCAGGGCCTCTTGGGATTAGGAAGAGGGGTGTATAAGCCTTACTTCTTGATGGTTGTCTTGGAAATGAAACATTCAGTGCAAGATCTAATATACTTGTTGACGTCTTGTCGAAGTTTTGGCCAATAAAAATGTTTATGTAGAACGATCACTATTTTCTCTAGGCCAAAATGTTTTGCCATCCGACTGTAGTGAGCCTCCCAAATCAGCTTTGCATGCTCGCTTGTGGGAACATAGAGGTGGCCCAGATGGCATAACATTCCATCCTAGATGTGAAAATAGGTGGCATTCGCTCATGTACCCAAGTGCTGATAGGTGGTGGCGAAGTCATGGTCACTAATCCAAAATGGATCCAGGAAGGCCTAAAAATCAAAGTTCTTAGAATCAGACAAAACTAGTGCCATTGCGTCAGACTTGTCGATCCGATTCCAACCATATATTTTTTTCAAAATTGGACACCGTATGCGAAAGTTATCGCGTTTTGATCGATTTCCCAAAGATGGAAAAAAGTCAACTATTCAAAGTCAATAGGTCGTACTGTTGATGTTAGCAGTACGATAGTTGACGTCAGCAAGGACACATGGCAGCACGAGGAGGTGACACGTATCACTCGTTTTTGGCATTTTCAGGGGCTTATGTGGAACAATAAAATATTGACACGTGGCAATTTACGAACGTGACACGTGGTTGTACCGAACACTGATGTGGACCAATGAAAGGTCGACACATGGTAGTACAGATGATAACATGCCAGGGTGATGTGGATGTACGGATGTTGGTGTGGTAGCTGACTGGACAGGTGATTTGGCAGTATGGATGATGACATGGCATGCTTAGGGTACGACACGTGGTTGTACGACAGTTACATGGCAGGCTAACAAAACGGTGATGTGGTGATGACTGTGCGTTGATTGTGTCGGTGACTGGATTGTACAGTCCAATCACAGGGTGACACGTGGCCCAATCAGAGGACGCCACATGGCACCTCAGATTTAGCCAATGTTAATTGTGTAAAAAAAAATTGTTTCGCCTCCGAGGGACTCAAACCCTTGACCTCCGGGTGAGGCAACAAACTACAACAAGGGTGCTAACCATATGGGATACTATTGTTCTTATTAAACCATATGACGAATATTGCTTTTGTTGTGAAGTGGTGTACAAATTTTGGGATAAACCCTAGTCGGCGGGGGCTAGCCTGACTAATCGGGGGTTATAGACCAGGAGCCAAGACTGGAAGGTGGGGCACGTGGAGAGTATAAGACTCAGACACTATACGATCAGAGGTTTGGGCTGGACCGGATGTTTAGGGGCTTAACCGAAGGACTAGGGCCAGCACTTGGCCTCGACCATATGGAAGCGCCCATATGACCAGGGGCCCAGAAGAAAGGGGCATGCCCAATATTTGGCAAGTTTTGGGTTTTTAAACTATAATATATGATTTTTAATGATTTTTGATGCTGATTTGGGTGGATTTTGCCCATTTGGGGGGATCTGGAGCCCGATTTGAGGCTAGATCTTGGGAGAAAGTTGGGAAGTGAACCCCAACACAATATCTATATAAATTAGAGGTTTTTGACAATCTACGAGGTTCAGATTAGCAAAATGATGATGAGTTTGTGAAGCCTGAAGCCATTTTTATGCAGGGAAGCCATTGACGAAGCGAACTTTGGAGGCCAATTCTGGGAGCTACGCTCAACATTTTTCAGTGCCATCAATTGTGTTGGATTCTTGAGATCAAGAAGAACACATCCAGAGAAGTTTGTAATTATTTTGATACATTTCTGATGTACTTTTGAAGAATTGAAGAGAAATAAGATAGCCTCCCCCACCAAGATAAAGGCTCGGAGACGTAGGCAACCTTGCCAAACTCCATTAACAACCTTGTTGTTATGGTTTGATGTTATGAAATAATAACTTTTTGATTTGCATTCTTTATGATGGCTGCAATATTCTTTCATTAAGTTATTCTTCTTTCCTTAATTTCATAAATGGTAATTGAACACATGCTTAAAACTCAACCAAGTCTTTAAAGATCATTTTCAGATCAAGTGGTATCAGAGCAGGTTGACAGTTGGTTGTTTGAGTTTGCATGATTACCAGGGAAAATCTAAGTCGTGGTGAAGGCGAGCTTGTAGAAGGAGATCCTGAGATTGGATCGAGAAAGAGGAATTATCAAAGTGAGAAGATGGCATCGGAAGAAGGAATGTCTTAGAACAAGATAGAGTTGCAAAAGACTTTATTCACCATGTCTGAGATGCTAAAGGTCTTATATGAGGATTACTTGGAATAGAAGCTGCCTTTCCAAGGGGAATCTTCAAAACAAGACAAAAGTGAAGGAGAGGATCCTCCTAAGCCTCCTTCATTTCCATCATCATCTTCTTCTTCTTCTTCAAGTACAAGTGCAACTTCTACCTTAAGAAAACATTACAATAAACATAAACATGATATTCCTTTACTTAAGCTTGATGTGAAATTCGAATTGCCCATGTATGATGGTGAATTCAATGCTGAGAGGCTTGATAAATGGGTTAGACATATGGAATTTTATTGCAGTGTGCAACAAATCAAAGATGAGGCAACCCAAATCAAGTTGGCATCGTTTCTTCTTGCAGGCACAACACTCATTTGGTGTTGGTGTCAGAGTAAGTTGCAACATGGTACGCAACAAGTTGGTATTGTATTTCCATCATGGCAAGATTTTGTTTTTGCACTTAGAAAATTTTTTTATCCTTTGGGTTATAAGGAAAATTCTTTAATTGAATGGAAAAGTCTTAAACTAAGAAAATGACAAGCAATGCAAGAATACATGGATGAATTTCGTAAAATGGAATTAATGTTAAATATTTCATTACATACACAAGAAACTTTTATGAAGTATATAGGAGGTTTCCCTGCACATATTCATAACATTGTATTTATGTTTGGACCTACTAATCTTGATGAGGTTTATGTTCAAGCAACGTATATTGAAGCAGCGAAAACAAGAGTTGGTGTATCAGGGGAATCGTCTTCAAGGAAATAAAACAAACGAAAGGGGAATGGAAAGAAAGCAAGTTCAATGACCGTGAAGGAAGGGAAACTCTCTTGCAAGCATTGCAATAAATAAGGGCATGATGATGACCATTGCTGGAAATTACACCCAGAGAAGAGACTGAAATGGTTCAAAGAGAGGAAGGGGAGGCAAATAGTTGCAACAACAACATGGCCAACAGACTTGGGATATGATTCAAGTGATGAGACTAAAATCACAACAGTTGGTTTGACAGGTAAAATTGATGATGGATATGATTATAGAAGTAAATTGTTTCATATAAGGGTCATAATGAAACATATTAAGATAGATACATTGATAGATAGTGGATCTCAATCTAACTTGATTTCAGAGGAAGTGGTTAAACAATTGGGATTGACAACTAAGCTACATCATAAACCTTACTCACTTCAATGGATAAACAACAATCATAAATTGCACATAACAAAGCAATTCAGTTTAAATTTTGCAATTTCATCAAAGTTTGTGGATGAGGTAACGTGTGATGTGGTGCCACTAAATGAATGTGGAATGGTCTTAGGAAACATTTATTGTATGATCATAAATAAATCTTCTACATGAAACATATTCAATATCACTTAACTAAAGAAGGAAATGAATATGTTGTACATGCTCATCACATAAAAGCAAATAAATATCTTCAAACAATGAAACAATTAAGGAAGGTCGCTTATGTAAGCAACAAAACTATAATTGTGCCAAATAAAGCAGTTGAGCTTAAGCATGAACATGAGATGGTTGTAGAATGAAAATTCAATCATATGTTTCTTCAAGATAAGCTAATGTCATGCAAGCACATCAAACATATTAGTTTATTTGTAGTCATATTTATGATGTTATTGCTACTAATGTTTTCAACATGGATGGTAGTGACCTCAATAAGATGTAAATGAGTTCAAGTGGCTAACAATATGCTTTTAGTTGTCATGGTTGTTTTGCAATTGATTATGATGCGACAAGTGAACAGGACAAAGTTTAAAGACAAAGGACAAGTGGGGTGGTGTATCTCACACTTCATGACTGGTTACTATCCTTTTCGAGGACAAAAATGTATTAGTGGAGAGCCATGATCCAAAATGGATCTAGGAAGGCCTACAAATCAAAGTTTTCATAATTAGACGAAACTAGTTCCATTACGCTGGGCTCGTCGCATCGATTTCGACCATATAATTGTTTCCAGAAATGGACATCGTATGCAAAATTTATCACATTCTGATCGATTTTCTAAATAAGCAAAAAAGTCAACTGGTCAAATTCAATAAGATGTACTACTGACATTAGCAGTATGACATGTGACGTCATCATGACATCATGATGATGTCAGCAGGTACACGTGGAAGCACAAGGAGGTGAAACGTGTCACCCATTTTTGGCATTTTCAGAGGCTTATGTAGACCAATAAAAAATTGACATGTGGCATTGTACGGATGCAACACGTGGTTGTACGGAACGTTGACATGGCCCAATGATAGGCCGACATGTGGTAGTATGGATGATAGGTGGTATTATGGATGCTGATGTGGCAGGGTGACATGACTACATGGATGATGACATGGCATATGATTGGACAGGTGACTTGGCAGTATGAATGATGATGTGGTAGGCTCAGAGTATGACATGTGGTTGTACGACAGTGATGTGGCAGGATAATAGGATGGTGATGTGGTGTTGACTATGCATTGACTGTGTTGATGACTGGAATGTACAGTCCAATCACATGGTGACACGTGGCCCAATCAGAGGATACGACGTGGCACCCTGAATTTAGCCAATGTTGACTGTGTAAAAAAAATATGTTTCGCCTTTGAGGGATTCAAACCCTTGACCTCCAGGTGAGGAAACAGAGTACAACAAGGGTTCTAACCATATGGGCTAATATGATTCTTATTAAACCATATGGAGAATATTTCTTTTGTTGTGAAGTGGTGTGTGCATTTTCGGATAAGCCTTGGTCGGCAGGGCTAGCCCAACCAACCGAGGGCTATAGACCAGGAGCCAAGACTGGAAGGTGGGGTACGTGGAGAGTTTAAGGCCCAAACACATGGCCACCATACGACCAGAGGTTTGGGCTGGACCAGATGTTTAGGGGCTTGACCGGAGGACTAGGGCCAACGCCTAACCTCGGCCATATGGCAATGCCCATATGACCAAGGGCCTGAAAGAAAGGGGATGCACCCAATATTTTGCAAGTTTTTGGTTTTTAAACTATAATATATGATTTTTAATGATCTTTTATGCCGATTTGGGTGGATTTTGCCCATTTTTTGGGGGATCTGGAGCCCGATTTGAGGCCAGATCTTGGGAGGAAGTTGGGAGGTGAACCCCAAATCAAGATCTATATAAATCAAAGGTTTTTGATAATCTAGGAGGTTCATATTAGCATAATGATGATGAGTTTGTGAACCTTGAAGCCATTTTTATGCAGGGAAGCCATTGAGGAAGCGAACTTTGGAGACCAATTCCAAGAGCTACGCTCAACCTTTTTTAGTGCCCTCAGTTTTGTTGGATTCTTGAGGTAAATAAGAACACAATCAGACCAGTTTGTAATCCTTTTAATACATTTCTAATGTACTTTTGGAGCATTGAAGATAAATAAGAAAGCCTTCCCCACTAAAACAAAGGCCCAGAGATGTAGGAAACCTCGTCGAACTCCATTAACAACCTTGCTGTTATGGTTTGTTGTTCTTTATGATTACTTTTTGATCTGCATTCTTTATGATGGCTAAAATATCATTTCATTAAGTTCTTCTTCTTTCCTTAATTTCATAAATGGTAATTGAACACATGCTTAAAACTCAACCAAGTATTCAAAGATCATTTTTGGATCAATCATGTTGATAAAGTTGGGGCCACTTAGATGTTGGAATTACTTCACACACACCTATGATTTCTTTTTACTAACATTTTTCCTTGTTTATTAGTCATAATTAGTCATTATCTAGTCTCCTATATTTTAGAGGAGAATATTCCACTTGGAGAATATTCTCTTTCAGTTGACACTTCAATTTGACTAGTTGAGTTGAGTTTAGATGCTGCATTGGTTTTGTCACCATGCAACATTAGGATCATCACCAGATAATGTGCACTTTCCTTGGGATCATCACCAGACTGGCACAATACTCTTGACTCCCTAAGCTAACTCCCCACTACTCTTTGTTCAGTTAGTTAACTGAAGACTAGTTGAGTAGTTAACTCAACTAGGTGGCAGTTCACTCCCATAACTGCCTGAGAGACTAGACTAGGTGGAAGTTCATTTCCGTAATTATTGGTGTGTGTCCAAATCACTCTAGACCATGACTATGGCGCATTGGTTATCCTTCCATGCACACTCATTGAGTTATACAAAGTATATCATGTGTAAATTATTCATTATTCACAATGATTAATGATAGTTCTTTCATTCTTTCTCTCATTCTTCTTCTTTCTCCTTTTCTCTCTGAAAATGTGTGTATCATTGTTTATCTAAATATATTCTATGCAAGTTCAACACATTTACATGTTATCAGAGTCGATGGACTACTAAGAAAAAGCTACAGCAAAATGTTTTGTAGGTACAAAAGATTGAAGACAACAAAAATATGGATTTCCAAAAGGAATTCATTCTTACACCTTACAACTATTTTGCATGGAAGGAGAAAATATCCATACATATCCGAACCAGAGGGTTGTACAAGTTAACCTTGAATACAGATACAGAACTGACATCAGCCATAGAAAAATCCAACTACTTAAATCGCATGGATGAGGCACTCAGAACAATTTGCAGTCTTATTTCTCCCGATCTCCTTTTTCATATATCTTCCTATAAGAATCCCAATGAAGCCTAGACCACCTTGGAAGGGCTCTTTGGAAAACAATATGAGATGAGGGGACACATGCTAGAGGTGGAGATGCTCACATTGGATCCAAAAAGCTTTGAGAATATCCAATATTTCTTTACAAAATTCAAGGATTTACTGTCGCAACTCAAAGCTTGCGGGGTTGATAAATTGAAGGAGGAGAAAAAAATGGTTCTCATCATTCTCTCCAAGCTTGGTCTTCAATTAACTGTATTCGTATCTACATTCCATATTGTCAAATTCGCCTCTGGAGCCACCTAGAAGATGCCTTCTCTTGAGGACATTATTGAATCCCTGACACAAGAGAAAACCAAACTCATCAACATGGGCACAATCAAAGGCCCAAGGGCGCATGCACTCACTGTGCATGATGGAAGCCACAAATATCAGAAATCTAAAGATAAAGATAAAAGAAAATCTCATGCACATCCGAAGAAGGAAGGGTACACAAAACCCTTCACCGATGCCTCCATATCCAAAGGGGAAAAGGGAAGAAAAGGGGAGAAATGCTCGTACTGTCACAAATGATTCCATCCAGAATCCACATGCATGAAAAATAAAATAGATATTATGTCTCAAATACTTCAGAAAAATAACCTTGGAGATCGCATCCCCGAGGGTGCCAAGAAGAAGAAGCCAGAAGATCTGAATTCCAAGAAAGTCAATTCTAGCCATGCCTTGATTGTAATCAACTCCTCTCCCGATGCTTGGATCGTAGATTCAGGAGCATCACACCACATGAATTCCTCAAAATAAATCTATTCTTCATTGTATGGATTCAAAGGTCCTTCTATTATGATGGGGGACAAATCTTTTGTCGAAGTCACCGGCAAAGGAAGGATTGAACTCACCAACAGAAGCTTCGAGAATGTGTTGCATGTTCCCAAACTTTTTGTCAACCTTCTCTTCATGTATCAAATGACGAATTCTGACACCAGAAAGAAATTAATATTCACACCAAATTCCGTGGATATCTACGACATCAAACCAACTCCAAGGTTGCTATTGGTGAGGTAAATCATTAGTCTAGATTGTATACAATTTCTTAATTCATTGAACCTGATTCTGTTTTACTGCTTACTCATGTTGATGAAAGTAGTAGGATATGGCATGAAAGGTTTGGACATTTGAATTTCAGATACATGCAACAACTTAGCAAGCACAAATTGGTTGATGGTCTACCAGACATCCATTTCTCCAAGGGAGTATGTGAGGGATGTGTTCTCGGAAAACACCCTCAATAGAAATTCGACAAAGGAAAGTCTCAGCGAGATTGCACACCTTTAGATCTGATCTACAATGACCTTATGGGTACTTTTACGCATCCATCAATCAAAAAAGAGAGGTCTTTTCTCATTTTTGTTGATGATTTCTCACGTTTTACATGGATCTACTTTCTCGGGAAAAAATCCAAGGTCTTTCAACACCTCAAATATTTCAAAGCCCTGGTTGAGACACAGTCCTGAAAGAAGATCAAAGTACTCTGAGCTGATAACAGGAGAGAGTATGTGAATCATGAGATCCATAATATTTTCCATAAGACAAGGATTCAATTGCATCTTACAGTTCCCTATACTCCATAGCAAAATGGAGTCGTTGAGTGGAAAAATAGATCTCTAAAGGACATGGCATCTTGCATGCTACATGCAAAGTCACTACCACAGAGACTATGGGCCAAAGCACTTAATTGTGCAACATACATCCAAAATAGATCTCCCCATAGATATGTCAAGGATAATACCCCCTACGAGGCATGGAACAGCCTCAAATCGGAAGTGCCCACTTCCACATTTTTGGTTCACGTGCATGGGCCCATATTCCCTCTGAAAAGAGGAAGGCACTTGATCCACATAGAACTGAGTGAATTGTTTTTGGATACCCCGACGGTGTGAAGGGATATAGACTTATTTACCTTTCCTTGGACCGGCTCATCATTGAGCGAAGTGTCCAATTCAAGGAAAGTGTCTCGCATGCACCTCAACATCTGCATGCATATACCTTCATTATTCCACCTGTCTGAGATGATGAGCATGCACATGCCGAATCTTCTTTAGATGAGAGTTCTGATTCAGAGGATTCAAATGATTAGAGTCAGTATAGTCAGATGCAGAGTTAGAGCATCCAGATGCAGTTGTAGAGCCAGAGCAGAGGCCCAAGTGGGCACATACTACTCTTCAGGATGCAGGGGATCTCGTTGGTGATCCAACCAATACTAGGAGGACTCGATTTGATTTCGAGGATCCTCCTGTTGCACTCACTTCCACTAAACCATTGCCCTCCTGACATATTTTCTTGGTTCAGTCTTTAGATACACAGTCTTATGACTAGGTTGCTGGAAATCCCTTTTGGGAATCCGTTATGCAGGAGGAGTATAACTCCCTCCTTGAGAACTAGACTTGGGATCTGGTTCCCCTTCCTTCTGGGAGGAAACTTGTTAGATGCAAATGGGTCTACAGGACCAAGAGCACAGCGGATGGACAGATTNAGGAGATATACATGGAGCAACCCCATGTATTTATGCAGGACTCATCTTTGGTATGTCGAGTGAACAAGTCCCTTTATGGCCTCAAGCAGGCTTCAAGGGCATGGTATGCCAAGATGGACTCCTACCTGTTGTCATAGAAGTTTGTACTTTGTAAATAAGACCCAAATGTTTACATGCTCAGGATGACTATTTCACTTCTACTCTTAGTAAATCTGTATGTTGATGATTTTTTGATCACCGGTTGCTCGACTTCAACAATTGCTGCAGTCAAGAGGAGTCTAAATGACAGGTTTTTGATGATGGACATGGGTCCTCTACACTTCTTCCTTGGACTCGAGATCAGTCGGGATGCATCAGGCATCAAACTGTCTCAGGCCAAGTATGCACGAGATCTCCTTGAGAGATTTCACATGACAGGCTGCAAGTCTGCTTTGACTTCTTTCCTATCAGGGGTCAAACTTGAGGATGGTGGGGAGACTCCATTGGTTGACTTCACACTGTACAGACAACTAGTGGGGAGCTTGTTGTATCTCACACACTCCATACCATACCTCTCCTATGTAGTTGGCACAGTTTCCAGGTTCATGCAAGAGCCACATGAGCTACATTGGAAGGCTGCAAAGCGTATCCTTTGATTCGTATAGGGCACCATCACCTTTGGGATTCATTATGCAATAGACTCTACAATAAATCTCATCGGGTTTGTTGATTTCGACTGGGCTGCAGATATCACTGATCGCAAGTCCACATCTGGTTACTCACTCAGTGTTGGTTATGGGCCTATCTGTTGGTCGAGCAAGAAGCAAGCTGCCATTTCTCTATCTTCAGTCGAGGCAGAGTACAGAGGGGTAATTAACATAACCATCCAAGCTATGTGGCTACAATATTTTCTCACTGAATTGGGCATTTAGTTTCATCGACCGATCATCATGTGGTGTGATAACTAGAGCACTCTAAAGTTTTGCAGAGATCCAGTTCAAAGGCAGCAGACGAAGCACATCGAGATCCACATGCACTACATCTTAAGCTTAGTAAATGAGGGGATCATTGACTTACATTTCTGTCCTTCAGTAGAACAGACAACATACATCTTCACCAAGACCTTCATTGAGTAGAATTTTCATTCTCGGTGAAGTCATCTTGGAGTGAAGGACATCGTTTCCTAGCAGTTGTAGTTATTCTTTTTACATACATTGTACCTTCAGGGGGGGGTTTTCCCATGAGGTTTTCCCTCTTTCATAACTTTATTTCAGTGTATCTTTTGTCTATGGGTACTGTTAGATCTAGAATTCACCCGTAGATTGCATCGAAGGTAAGCCCAGTACCCATCAGATTTTTTGGTAGATGTTGGTTTATATGGATGGAGGTCAATGGAAAAAAGTCAGAATTTGAATGATGTTCAACAAAGAGTTGGACAGGAAATGAACATGGACGTGAGGGCCACATTAACTGCAGTAAGTGAATTGAGTTTAATGGTGAGTAGAGGGAAGACTTAGTGAGAGGAGTGAATGATATTTCTCTGGGCATCAGGCCTTTCAACAACTCAGAGAGGAAAAACTCAAACTCAAGGGCAATCTTGGGTTGAAGTTTCAGACACTGAAATATGATGCAAGCAACATAGTCATAGCTACAAAATATCAAACCTCCATTATCCCGCGACTGCGATAACTCAACTGGATATCCATGCCTGAGCCATCCAATGTAAGAGGGAAAAGATAACACAAGGAACTGAATAAAATTGATCACGATATTTCTATAATCAAACCTACATTATAACAACATAACGATCCTCAGCTGGATCATCCATACTCGAGTGTTTGAACACAACATTACAGAGAAATGAAAAGAAATAGGAATATGACTTCTATTAACATGAAAGTCTCAAATCGATTACATAAACAGAGAAAATCTCTGGAAGAACAAACATTACAGATCGGATCTCTGCTCGACCCTTGACCATTACCAAATAACATAACTCCATACATATACTCAAAAATTTCGTAAACAATAATAGAGACATGCTTGATATTCCATGGTGTTGCATCTTCTCAGTCAGATGCGATCTAAGCTCTGCTAGCCCTTTTGTGTCTCTTCGGTCAGACTGCTCATGCAGCTTTGCTGTCAGATGCAACCTCAGGCTGTCTGGGCTGACAGGCAATTCTGATTTTCCATTCATGGGGGAGATGATGTTTCAACCACCTCCCTAGCTTTCATAACTGCTTCATCGGGATTTGGACAGGCACAAGCCCACTCTGCATTTGGAAGACATGGTGACCTCTCCTTTGCCACCTGGAGCTTTGTTGGATGCTTGTAGGGGAGACAGGTGGGAAAATGTGGATGGAGATGACAAGGACTAGCGGACTCAGGATAAAGCACATGAAGTGGGTTTTTGAGCCCCTTTCTTTGCATTTTGTCATCTAGAGGTAAAATCCAAGGAAAACATCCCCCTTACAAGGATATGTGTTAACATTAGGCTCCATGGGGGATAGATTCCTCCATGTGAGGCTCTAATATCTTCAGTAGTTCCAGTCACCTT
>JASDQU010281408.1:0-14689 GCA_032191745.1 Picea mariana
AAAGGCATTTAAAAAAACACATATTAAAAAAAAAACTTTAAAATCACAGATTTAAAACAATTAAAAAAAAATCAAAACTCAATTTTAACTCCCAAAAGACTCGTGTATTAATTTTTTTATTAAACAAAAAAACTTTAAAAGACTACATTTACATGAAGTTGGGGGATCATTTACATAAAAAAAATTAAGATTTGTAATATATGTTTTTTTAAGATAAATTAAATTGTTTTATTTTTTAAAGATTTTTAATATATGTTTATTTATTTATTTTAATGTGTTTTTAAATGTTAACAAATTATATTGAATTTTTTTAATGGTTTTTAAGGTTTTTTTTTTTTAATTTAGTAAATGTGTCATTTTATTTTATTTTATTTTATTTTAAATTGTTTTAATTTTAATTATGTTGTCTTTTTGTTTTGTTTTTTAATTTAATTTAGAAGGGTCCTTTTTAAAGAAATTCATTTTTTTTATGATTTTGTTTGGAATAGTGTTGGGTTTTTGGGTGACGGTTTCTAAAATGTTACAAATTTAAGTAAAACAAAAGGAGATTCTATTGATAGCACTACTTTTCGATTCTGCGGTTGATTTAAATATTTTGGTTTCAAGGGAATCAATTGTCAAGGCCAATATTTCAAAAAACTTGCAATTTTATCCCTAAAAAGGGGGGGGCTGCTACTAGGAGCACCATTTTTCAATTCAGGGGTTGATTTTAAGGTTTTGGTTGCAATGGTACTGATTGTCAAGTTTAGAGATTTCAAAGAAGTCATAGTTTTAACCTAAAAAAAATGATGTTGTTAGTGCCACTTTTTTATTTGAAGATTGATTTTAAGGTTTTTGTCGACAACAATACAACACTATTAAGGCCATGGTTGCAGAAGGTGGTAATTTTACCCTTGAAAAAAAAAGGTGCTACTAGTAGCACCACGTTTTGAAATGAGGGTCAAAATAGACACTAAATGAGACCTATAAGAAAATGATAACTCTGGAGGGTTCTTGTTTAGTTGGTAACTATGTTCACTAAGGAATGTGCAAATAGTCACATAACTACATATACCTTCTCTACTTCTAGGTTATCAAAGAAATTTGAAAGGGTGAAATACAATCTTCAGTTGAAATTTCATTATCATCATGAAACCTAGGGAGTTATTTCAAGCATCTATTAGGTAGATAATGAAGCTTGTTGGGAAGAACTAAGGTTCGATATCAAGTCACTACCCATGGGTTGATAGGTAGAATCTTAGGCATATTAGGAGGGATGAAAAAACTCATATAAAAGGAATATTTCAACTAGTAGGATAAATTCATCATCGAGGAATATATGAACTTACGCCAAGTATAGGGGAGAGATATGTCCTTGAGATCTTTGAGATGTGCAAATTTGGGCTTCCACGGATGAGTAGATATGTGGAGTTGCCAAGTGATAATTTTACTACAAGAAGAATTGAGTAATGAGTTGATCAAGAAAACCACAAACAAATGAGCCAAGTGATGATTTTTGTTAAATCTCATGGTGCATTTTCTCCATTCCATGTTTTAAAGATGGAGTTTTCAAGGAGAATACTCCTCACCTTGCATGGGGTAAAACACTTTCTCATATAATATGAGCATGTAATATTATAATTAACTTGTTTCCTTCACCTTGGGAGAAAGGATTAGTCTCTTTTGTTATTAATCAAAGGAGATTCCCTAAGAATGATGACTATTAAAATGTTTCCTTTGAGATGTTCTTCTTCCAAGAAATGATGCCAAGGCATCCACAATTCTCTTTAGGTCCCAAGTTGGCTCTTGAACCAAAGGAGTTATCCGTTATTTGACCTCAAAAGAAACTGCTCACAACCACCTCAAAAATGCCTATATTATGTTGAGATTTTAACTTGAATGATTTGCGATATTTTCGAGAAATACAAATAGGTGTAAAACCATTATGTTGTGGAATTGACTATCACCAAATTTAGAAAATGCAAATATTGGAAGAGAGAGAAGATGTAAATTAGATCTAGAGAATGGCATACAAATTCCTTATATATATTTTCATCTTTCTCCATAACCATGAGACATGAAATTGAATATTTTTGGAAGGTGTAGAGGTTCTTTGAACAAAACAAACAAACCTTTAATTGTATAATAGGACGATAGTCCCAACTTGTTAAATATTTACAATAGATCTAGTTTGTGAGTCTTAAAGAGGTTGGAAGTCCAATTCATCTATGAAATTGAGAGGGAAAATGCACTAGGACCTTTGAAGAACATTCTAGTATCTTAACACAAATAAATGAGAATAAAGAACCATGGATGAAGTCCAGAATGACACGACGTGCCCATTTTATTGATTCCAAAGGGATCTAACTGAAATTCTAAACACAATAAGAAATGATATCCTACATTAATTCTTATCAATGCAAATATAACTAGGCAAGTGGGCAAATCCATAAAATCATTTTTCATTTGCATAAGAAGTTTCATAATACATTAGAAACAAGGAAAAACCACTAAATTCTTTCAATATGCTAGGGATTTTACAATATTCTATTAGATACCTAAATCTAGGGATTATAATGTATTGTAAATATTATTATTATTCATTTAGGAAAAATATGAAGAGTCATATGTGAATAGGAATAGTCTCCAGACCTCTTGGAAGATGAAACCAAAGGTCATATCTCAGTGTATTGATATGTGGCTCACATTAATAAAATTATTCAAGATGGATTTATTCAAGGCCTACCAGTGGTATCAGAGTGAGATACATATTCTTTGAGTTCCACCTTATCATTGGGGTTCATTTGTGTTTTAAAAACCTAGAAAACAAGGTGCTTTTGCCTCCCATTGGGCAGAGGGAATTCGATTTTCCTATTGATTATTCTAGGGCACAAATGTACAATATCCAATGTATCTTCTCTATTGGATTCCATGATAACCTTTACACTAATGGTTTGTTCGAAATCACCCATCTAATTTAAGAGATCTATGAGAATCCTCTGAATTTCCCTATCAGCTCTAGTTGGAGCATCAAAGCAGGTTGTGGCAATTGCATCAATCTCATCAATGAATATGATAGCATGTGCATTGTTTATAGCAAGGTGAAAGATATCACAAACCATCATGGGACCCTCTCCTAGGTATTTTTGAGTGAACTCAGAGCCAACAAATCTAATGAAAGCAAAATGGTTGTGGTGGGTGATGACCTTGGTAATATGGTAGAGAAACCCTTAACCTAATTTAGTTATCACATGTCTAGATATCCCTTGCTTCATGGAAACCCTAGTCTATTGAGTTAATGTGTGCATATGAAGTATTAGAGCTATCTCATTGGCTACCTATGTGGGAGGCAAACCAACACATCTATGTGCTATTTACTTGCAGAGGAAGCATTAGAGATATCTTCGTCCACACTCTATTCATAATTTGTTCGCTTTCTTGGCTACCTCTTTGTTCCATTTATCTTCATAACTACTTGAACCCTTCTAGTGTTCATTTATCTCTTGAATCACCGTTGTTCGTTCTAATATCTCACTGCCATAATTTATCCACATTATATCTATGGAATGGTGAAAGTGTCAAATCTCTATATCTCTTCTATACACATTAGGGATTATCACTTCCAAACTTGTACATTTTCACTAACTCTTCCTGGAGTTTTGTTTACATAAGTCTTTTTGTGGGTTGGAAGTTGTATTGCAAGGAGTAGATGATGGAAAAAATGCATTCTCTTGTCTCAATTGTTGGTGTGGTGCTCAGTTTCAAATAAAATTATATAGAATGGTCAATAAATATTGAGCATACTCTTATTTTCAATGATCTTTGGGATGTAATTTGTGATGGAGATACTTTACCTATCATAGCTACATTAGATAAAGAGCTTGCAATATGGAAGAATAAATATAAGAAAGCACATGCCTTGATTGTTTATTCTGTAAGTGAAGAGGTGATTCGTTGCATCATATATATGAAATATTCTTAGGGTGCTTCGAAGAAGTTGAAAGAGTTGTATGATTAACATTCAAAATTGGAGCCAATTCAACTATAGTTGAAGCTCTTAAACCTAGAGTTGAAGGATAATGATCCCATGGATTTATCATCCGAAATTAAATCCATCACGCATGACATTGATTCTACTGGTGTGAAAATAGACATTTCTCTCATGGCCTTCATCAAGTCCCTCTACCCCACATATTATCACTATCTTGAATCACTTCAAGCTAGTGTTCAATTGGATTCCCTTGATTTTGACTCTTTGGTGGAGAAAATTGCATAACATGAAAAAGATTCTGGAAGAAGATAGTTCAACCCACTAGAGATACTATGTCCCTTACACAAAAATGGAAGAATCGATCACATGATTCTTGTAGAGGAGAAGGTAGTAAGAGATGATGTGGAAATAATTATTTAGGAGGAAGGGGGGAAGCATAATCAAGGTGAGGGATATGATCTTCACTATTTCCATTGTGGAAAGAAGGACATGATGCAAAGACATGTAGGATCCCATGGGAGAATATCAAATAAAAGAAGGAAAAAAAGGAAGGAAAAAGGTAAATATCTTGAGTACACTCATTTTGTTATTACTCATTGCAATATTGGCATAAATGAAGATTTTTTCAAAACTTCATTTTGTTCTTGGAGAGAAGCATGGTTGCTTGAAAATGGTGCTACTTGCAACATGACTTTTCAGAGAGACGTCTTTGAGGAATTGAATGAAAATGTAGAGGGCGAAGTATAATTTTTAGATAGATCCAATAACAAACCTATAATAATTGGCACCATCATGCTCAAATTTCCTAGTTTCTCATATTTTATTTTGCATGATGTTCTTTATCTTCTTGAGTTGCAAAGGAACTTGTTGTCTCTTGTGCACATTTGATAGCAAGTCCAAACTATTCACATGTTTTATGGAAAGTTTTAAATAAGGAGGTCTTCCGACAATATGGTCATCATGATAGGATGGGAGGATGAGAGATTGTTGAAGCTGAAATTGACATCTACACTAGAATAGAATTTTGCATACCTCTCTCACCATGATGAAGGTACATTATCATTCAGTCTCTTGCGGAATTCTATATTTGAGCGCATCAATTATTATAGTATTCTTATGTTAAATAAAAATGTTTTTTTTTGTCTTGCCTACCATTCCAAGAAATTTGAATCAATGTGATGTGTGTATCCTTGGTAAATATAGAAAGTAACCTTTTCATGATTACACTTCGAGAGCATATAGAAAGATACAATTTATACACTCTTAATTTTTAGGCCCCATGTCTATTGCATCTTCTTTGGTAATAAATATACCATGAATTTTATTGGTGATTACACCATGATATGTTGGGTTTATTTGTTGAAACATAAATATCAAGAATTTAAAACATTTAAAACTTTTCATGTATCAATTGAAAATGAAGCACAGTCTCGTATTGACACTCTTTGTACCAGTAATGGAAGGGAATATACTTCCAATGATTTTGAAATATAACTTTTCCAACACGGAATTAAGCATCAAATTGTTGTTCCATACAATCCTCAGCAAAATGGTGTCGCATAAAGAAAGAACAAGACACTCTTGAATATGGTACATTCCATGCTATTTTTGAAGAATGTGACATTGATGTTTTGTGGTGATGTAGTTTTGTGTGCAATGTATTCAAGAAACATAAGTCCATCTCATGCTCTAAGGAACAAGACTCCTTATGAAATGTGGTGTGACTACATTCCTTCAATGAGGCATCTCAAGGTTTTTGGTTCCACTTGTTATGCCTTAATTCTAAGGAGTAAATAAACAAAATAGATGCAAGGAGTCAAAAGTGCATCTTCTTGGGGTACTCAAATATCACCAAGGCATATCATCTTTATGGTGAGGTAAATAAAAATTTCATTGTTTCCAGAGACTATTGAGTGATAGATTTATCATCTTGGTATATTTACCCATGTAAAGACATATCACTAGTTTGATAATAATATTCCACATCTTGAAGGGGGAATCCCTATCTTCGATCAATCTATGGAATCTCCTTTCGCAGTGCCATCTCCCCTTCATGTAGAATATCTAACCACTTCATCGGAATATGAGTCTCAATTGGATGATGTGATTGAGAGGATTGAAATGTTTAATCTTGATGGGAATGCAACACCATCTTAATCAATTGAGAAAACTGAACCATCATAGAAATTCCCAAAATGGGTCATGAAGACAATTGAAAGTATTCGTCTTGATGAGCTTTTTAGAAAGACATGAACTAGAAGTTTAGCAAGAAAATATGATGGAGGTGATGTAGATGATTCATATTTAGACGATGTCAATGATATGGAAGTTTCATATGATTGTGAATTGAATTAACCTACTAAATTTGGACCAACTTCCTTTTAAGAAGTTATTTATCATGATGAATGAAAAGAATCTATGCAGAAGGAGTATGATGTTGGAATGATGAGCGGGGGGGGTGAATCAATACTACCCTTTTTTCAACAATTAGTAATTACTTTTATATTTTGTTAATTACCACAATAGATCAACAATGGACTTGTATGTAAAATCAATTATATAGATATAATTAATAGGAATTACAAGGTTTTTATGAAGAATAGTGAAGGACACTAGTCCTTTTTAGATCACCAACCCTAAGAAGCACCAACTCCCTTGTCTTTATGGAACCAAACCTAGGAAGCACCGATTCCCTTATCTTTAGGGAACCAACCCTAGGAAGCACCAACTCCCTTGTCTTTAGGGCACCAACCCCAGGAAGTAACGACTCCCTTAAATTAAACTTTTCTTAGCAAAGGATATGAATCCTTCTATGCTCCTCCCTTCCACCCTCACTTCATAAGAATAGTCAGTTCTTCTTCTTGGAATCTACTTATATTTTTATCTTCTAATATGTACTACAAAGACACCTCTTCTTCACCATTCTTCCTTGCTTATATAGTCTCCCAACTGGTGTGAGCTATGAAGCATTGTGTCCCTTTGTTTGGACCATCGCACCTTTTCATTTAGATTAAAAATAATAATGTTTGTTTTTATATTATTATTCAAACATTATCATGAAGGATTTTCAAATTAATGAGAGTGTGTTTCATAAATCGATCACTAATATGGATCGATTTCATTTTTAACTCCTTCCATGCCTCTTTATTTTATTCTCAATTTTTGTTGATCAGATCTAAGATTTTTTATTAGCTCTCTAATGCATAGCATGTATTGAGTTACTTAAGATAAATCAGGACAAAGTCCAGATCCTATCTGGTTTAACATTCCTTCTTGACCGAGATAAATTTCTCATTATGTGTGTTAAATTTCGCACATAAACTCTTCGAGACCTCTATTCCATACGACCACAGGTGGTGACCAAGTGCTAAGACAAACGAGTGCTTAATCACTTATCAAGATCAACGGTCACGTATTAATTGCACGTTGAGATGGGAAACTGTCATTACTTCGTAACTTCGTCCTTCAGGACTTCTAGCCTTTGCAATCATTCAACCTTATGGAGTGTATTTCACTGAAGTGCGTATATTATATCGGACTATCATGTTTTATTTGCATGATGAATAGTTCTCGTTCACTTCTAAACTTCAACATTTCGAGACTTCAGTCTTTGCAATCTACCAACTCTTCCAAAGCAAATTTCGCTCGAGTGGGTATCAACACTTCCCAGCTTAATAAATTTCACATGTCTAGGAGCTAGGACAGTGGGCTTAGGCTCAAAGGAGCTCCCTCTCTACAGGTATTCAGCTATTTGTGACTCCAGGACTTCGGGCTACTCGAACTCTGAAGTAGTTCAATCCCTCTGGAGTTTTACCTACAGAATAAGTCATAGAATGGCGGTGATTGCTTGTTGTCGGTTAACACCCCTGTTTACGCTATCATTCCACTATGCTTGATCAACGATCAATAATTCTCCTGAAGTAGATCAATGGTTAGCGTTACTTCATGATTCACGCTTTCTCTATCCTTCCATTATACTTTATCAGACGGTCAAGAAATATTATGTAGGATCTTAGATCAACGACCAATGTTAATTCATGACTTCGTCCTTCGACGCTTTGGGTGGTTGCTGGTAGGAGAAACTGGATATCCTTGAAGGACATACTCCCGGAGTGACATATCTTGCTAACATCACTGCTAATGTGGCACTTGTTGAGTGGCTGCCGAGTGTCACTTAGATTCGTGACTTACGCATACCTAAAATTCCAACTAGACCTTAACACTTGTCATCATATGATTGTGTGATGTGTCCTTGTCGGCGTGGTCTTGCTGATGTGGACTATGATGAAGTGGGGTCTTAATGTGTGTGCTACATGTCTTACTTCATGACTTCGGAGCTCTGGCCTTCAGGTGAACTCATATGTTCTGAACCCTTTTTCACCGAAGTGGTCAATGCCAAAGTTGACCACCATTGGACCTACCTAACCTCATCCAACGGTCACCATGCATTGCCCAGATATGATGGCCCTCATTCACTTTAGGACTTCAGGGCTCCGGCCTTCGGGTGAACTCATATGTTATGAACCCTTTTTCGCTGAAGTGGTCAGCGTCGAAGTTGACCACCATTGGACCCGCCTAACCTCATCCAACGGTCACTATGCATTTCCCAGATCTGATGGCCCTCATTCACTTTGAGACTTCAAGGCTTCGACCTTTGGGTAATCTTACCTGTTCTTGGCTTCTTTTCGCCAGAGTGGTCATCGTCGGAGTTGAATGCTGCTAGGAAACTCTAATCTAACGACTATCATTGATCTCGAAGTGCTCCTTAGATCTGATGACTTACTTTTACTTCAGAACTTCGGCTTCGGTTAAAATTCCTTCATGCAAATTTCCTTCGGTCGATATTGTCTGAAGTGGTCAATGCCAGGCTGACCATGCATACATCATTGCCAAATATTCCAAAATATTCAATAGGCTCTTAGTACTCGAATTGAAGGTCTAGATTTAATCTATATCTCATGATCTAAATAATTCCCAAATATTCAACAGACAACCACGATTCTCCTCTTCTCTATGCAAGTTTCCTCTATGATCTAACAGTCGGAATTTGTCCCGAAAACTACATCAGCGAACATAACTCCCTCTTTCTCTTTATACTTGGATTCCAACTTAACCAAGATCGTTGATCTGTGCCTTTGGTCAGTGATCAATGATTGTCATATCTCTCAACTATAGCAGAGTTTCCTCACAGTTTTGAGGGTGTTCTCTAGATGATCTGTTGGGATTTCGATCCCAATGGCACTTCCTTAAGGTACTCCTTTTCTTGAGCTTTCGTGCATGTTCTAATTTCGTGCAATCTAATACACTGCCTCTCATGAGATTTAGGTAGATTCCTTTGCACCTCACGCTATGTCTTTTGCGCAACTTACTACGTTATTTCTCTTGAGCTTTTAGGATCTCAAAGACATATAATGATAATACCATATTTATCTTCTTGACATCAATGCCAACATAATACCATGTCCAATCATTGATTATATTGTCCTTCTTTGACATCAATGCCAACACCATAATTCCATGTCCAACATATGATTCTCTCATCAAGAATGGGACATCGAAGTTGGTGGATCCTCGATTTGGCACCAAACCAATTGGTGCAAGTGGGTCTACAAGAACAAGTACAAATCAGATGGCCCACTTGACAAGCATAAATCAAATCTTGTGGTCGTGAAAGGATAAATACAGAAAGAAGGCATAGACTATGAGGATACGTTTTCCCCCACAAAAAAATGGTCTACCATTAATGTTTTGTTGGCTTTGGAAGCACATAATAGGTGGAACATTCATCACATGGATGTGAATACATATTTCTTGAATGGGTATTCGAAAGACAATATCTACATATATCAACCATAAGTGTTTGTTGTGAAGGGTCAAGAACGTGAAGTACCATGTGATTCGACATCAAGTAGAGGCCAACACCATTCATTTGATACATTGTTCCGCAAATTGCAAACATTTTCACCAAAGTGCTCGGAAGAGAAAAGTTTGAAAAGTTTAGAAAGATAATTGGACTCACAAACACCCCTTCAGATTAAGAGGGGTTGTTAGATACCTAATCCTAAAGATTATGGTGTGTTGCAAATATTATTATTATTAATTTAGGATAAATATGAAGAATCATAGGTGAATAGAAATAATCCCCGAACCTCTTGAAAGATAAAAATATTCCACAATTACTTGATAAATAAATTAAAAAAAAAACTAAAATACTAAAAAAGAGTAAAAAACTTATTATTTTTTAATTATATTAATACAAAATTAATGTTCATAATACTATTTAAAATATTAAAAGTTTTTAAAAAACTATTAAAAACACTTTTAAAATTATAGTTTAACTATTAATTTTAGCTTACACTTAAACATAAAATTAAAATAATAATCAACATAGTTAACAATCTCCACTTTTGGAGATGGCAAAGCTAAACTTCGAGATATACACAAGTTTATGCATGATTCTAAGAAGTGTACTTGCCCCATCGTCCCACTTGCCTCTTATGTCTCTTTAAAAACGAAATCACACCGTCTCTTTAAAATATGAAATCATAATGTTTCATGGTGTTTTTTACAATGCAATCATAATGTGTCATGGTGTCCCACCACTTTGCCTTTAGTATCTTTTTAAAATGACAATCATAATGTCTCATGGTGTTTTTCACATATAATAGTTAAAAAAAAACCTTTATATTAAATTATTATTATTCATCCACTTAGAGAAAGAAACTTTGTATTGAATCATTGTTACTTTATATTGAAATCAAAGTGATATATAGATGGTCAATTTGAAATAAACTTAATATTGAAGTCAAATAGAGAAAGAAACTTTGTATTGAATCATTGTTACTTTATATTGAAATCAAAGTGATATATAGATAGTCAATTTGAAATAAACTTAAAATTGAAGTCAAATTGATACATAGATAGTCACTTTGAAATAAACTTAATGATAAAATCATAAATGTTGGACAAACATTTTTTTTTACTCTCAATTTCTCAATTACTAGTTATGTACTACTATTCAAAAGATGAACATCTTCCTCTCCTCTTTCACATCTACAAGTTTACTTTTCACATGGCATTTTCCTCTCATATAATCTATTTGTATTTGTAAATTTAAGCTAACTTTTCACATCATCAACATGTATGTGTAATTTTTTTTAATGAATAATATCGATTTGTATTTGTGAATTTAGGCTACTTTTCACATTCACAATATCAACATGTATTTGTACTAAGTTTCATAACTTATTTCATTATTCAAAAATATTTCTTGTTTTTTAAAATTCAAACTCTTTTATATGTTTTTGATTTTAGGTAGCTTTGGTATTATGGCTTATATTATCTTTTATCATTAATTTATTCATAATGTTTATTATTTTGGGTCTTTTCTCTCTTACTTTTGTCTTATCATATTTTTTTTCTTAAAATCCAAACTCTTTTTCATGTTTCTCTTCTTGATTGTAATGAATTTTTTTCTCTAAACTTAAGTTTATTTGTTCAAATTTATACTCTTACAATTTTTTTTATAAAACCTCTAACTTCTTTAAAATAATATGGACAAAAATATTTGAAACTTGTTTTCTCTACAATGATTTTTCACCCCCACAATGTTGGAATGGTCTAAAAAGTTTATTGTTAACTTCTTAAGAAAATGAAACAAAAGTTATTCTTCTCAGAGGAAAAACTTATTGATATGCTTAAATTTACTCCCAAGGCCTTCTAGAATTCCTTCTTACCTAAAAACAATATAAGAATATAAATATGATCTTTAATCCCCATATTTGGTTTGACCATTTATCATCTCTTTATGATATTCCCAAATCTATCCACCYTCTTCTTTGTTTTTTTTTCTTAGATAAGATGACTCACAATATTATTTTTATGCTTAATATTAATAAATTTCTAGATGTTGAACATCTCATATATATATGGGTTTTTTAAACATAACCCTATCATTTTGACTATGCACATTGTTGATCTTTTCAATTATGTGGTCTCTTATGAATCTTCCCCTTCTTGAAATTTTAATACTATTATTTCTAATTTTAAATATAGAAGATACCTTAATCTTAGTAATTACACAATTGCTCTAATTTAATATGTTCTACCTAAACTGATTATCAATGTATTGAATAAATACATAAAATAATAAATGTAAACAATCAAGTTAATTAGATAAAATCATTAAACTACAAATCATATCTTAACTCTCAAATCCATTACAAAGGAAATTAAAATGAACGAAAGGAAATTTCACTACATCTTTCTTTGTTTCAAGAAAGCATTTGATTTCATCTATAAAAATGCTTTATTATAAAGACTAAAGGACATGGTCTTTTTAAATATGATTATCTCTTATTTCAAGTATACATGAAAGGGTTAGGTAAACTGAAAGTTGACACAATTACCAATGCTTACATTTACAATATTATTGGGTTTATAGAGGGAAGCCCCTTGTTTCTCACTTTTTTTTAAGTTTATATGTAGTCAAGTTGGATAAGTACTTATTATAATTTTACCCTTTTTTGGTAAAATGAAGTTTGTATTCTTGTTGGTGTTATTATTGCTATCATTATGTATCACTTTATTGAAGGCTTCCAAAGGTAGTGGAACATTCTTAGTAACTTTTGTGACTTTAGTGGACTAGACAAAAAAAAAAAAACTGTATAAAATTTATGTTTATTACAAATACAAGATTGAAAATGTTAAAAAAAAATACTACAAAATTTATGTTTATTACAAATGCAAAATTGAGGATGTTAACACATATTATACTTATTTAGATATGTTGTTCATTCGATCAAGATTTAGCATGATTTTTTTTTTTAAACATTACTCAATAAGTATTATGTTAATGTAGCATGTTTTAATAGAGAATGTTCTCATCTTTATTGTTAATATGTCTAATCTAAATCAACCATTTCCATAAGGTTGTATCACCAAATTTACTGTATGGATGTGAGATTTGGTGTATTTGAATTCAATAAAATAAATTCCCTCATATGTTAAGGGATCCCTTGTTTATATGCTCTCTAAGCTCATTAAAACTAAGAGATAGTCCCCCATGTTATTACTACAGTGGAGTTCGGGTTTTACCTTTTAATAACCATGGAATTTTTTCACATTACTATATTCTTGTAGCAAATTCATTGCTCAACTAATTCTATTCTTGGTAAGAATATGTATAATTTTCTTGAATTATATTTTTTCATTCATCTTGGTAAGTGCATCTACCAACAATATATGTAGAGTTTACGACTCTTGTACACTTTTTCAACTTGGATATTAACAATATTCCACCATATGACATCTTTATTCTCAACCCTAGAGTATATAAAAATGAGATGTAGAGAGAAATTATGGAGGTTTTCAAAAAACATCTTTGATATATACTTTGACATCACGGAGAGAGTTGATTTCTCCTTAATCTCATTCTTTTTGCCATATTTAACTTTAGATTGAGAATGATTTTATCATCACTTCAAGTTATCTTAGGGGTTGTTATCGCTCAGTTTGTAGTTTAGGTCAAATAGATGAAAGGTAAGGATCAAACTGGCGTAACAGGAGCTTCCCCACCCACTGTCACCTCGATGGGGGGCTCTTTCTATTTAGGGTGTCTAAACCCAAGGGAGACGTCCCTAGGTAATCTGGGGTGTTGAAAGGAAAAGGGTCAAGGGATTAAGGCTCAAAGGTTAAAGTAGGTTTTCCCTTCACAGATTACCGCCAAGAAGATAGTCAAAGAGAAGATGAACCACAAAATAGAAACCTGTTTGCGAGACAAGGCAAGAATAAAACTAAAATGTGCAACAGTGGTCAGTACTTCATAAATTAATGACTATCAACATTTGATATACATGAGCATATATAGCAGTAATTATTGACGAAGTCAATGATTGCAAAAAATGACTATGGCATATAATATTACTTCTCAATAACACTGGAAATGATATAGCATTCAATGTATAAAATCAATCCTTGAATTAACACAATGCATTAAATATCATTTAAATGCTCACATACAAAGGTGTGCTACGTCACTATACTTGCTAGAGGGTGACGTCAGCCTTCTTCTAGGTTAGTTTGGTAGACAATGAGGTGGACATTTTGCAAAATAGGCCAATGAAATTTATCTACACATCAATGTCTATCATTAGATGACCCAACCACAACATTTTATATCAACCAACAGCTCAAACTAGGCATGATCTCATCATCAAATTAGGGTTAGTAAGACATTAGGGTTAGTAGGGTTTCAAAATTAAGAGGTTTGAGAGTGTTGTTTTGGCACAAGAAGCTCAACGTTGGATAGTTAGACTAGTGCCTTAGGGTATTATGGAGTCAAGGAGCAAGTGCTAGGTCTCGGGAGAATCTAAATTCAAGGACAAGAGAGTTAGGCTTTCTAGTGCTGCAATGGCAGGGCCACAAAGTCAAAACCCTAAGGGTATGAGGCTCATTCCGGTGTTGCTTAAGCAAGGCCTCATGCTTCTCCCTCTTTCCTTAAAAATCCTTGGCAAAAACGGCTAGCTTCAAAACATAAATCTAGTGATGAAAAGTGTTGCAAAGACAAGGCCTTTCAAACCCTAAAAGTCAAAACCCTAGGTGTAAACTCAATTAGGCCTAGGACGTCTTCTTTCTTCAATTTATGTTTCAAAACTAACTCAGAAAAAGGGGAATTAGTGTAGCAACGGCTAGGCTATATTCTCCTTAATCAATGGCTAA
>JASDQU010281410.1:0-14672 GCA_032191745.1 Picea mariana
TATGCTAGATTACGAAATCAAACACTAATCAAGTTGTAGTAAGTTAAATTAACACTAAAAGAAACAGAGTTGAAAAGATGAACACTAACACAAGTTGCTGACACAGCTGGAGTTCTAATCTATTGTTGCAGAATTGAAATCACACTTGCATAATTGAAATCTAATTTCCAGGAGTAGAATTTGATGAGTGTATAAGAATCCTGGATTATCTAATCTATTCTAATTTTCTATATTACTCTTGCAGAAGGAAGTTCTGTGCTAATTGTTGAAAGGAAGTCTACTTAATTGCAAAAAGGGAATTCACACCTCTATTTACTTTTGCTTGAAAACAAAGATTTAATCTAATGCAGAAAAGGAATTAAATTTCAAAGAAATTCTCCAGCAGTATTCAACAATTGATTCTAACTCTCATGAGACACACTGATGTGCATTAACAGAAAGAGATTGAACTGTAACAACAATTGTATTCTAGAAATGCATGAACAAATAATTCACACAACTGTAATTAATCAAAGTAGTTAATCTAAAACTCACAACAGAGGGATGTCTGTGAGGAAGGTGGGCCCTTTCCTTCTCACTAAGTCCACTAAAAAAGACTACAGTAGGTTGGAGAAACTCAAATCACTTATTTATTAAATCATCAAAATGTTCAGATACAAAATGCTTCACTTCACTCTTTGTTCCCCAGCTAATATTGATCCGGAAAGATATTTTAATGACTGTGGTTGAGTTATTAATTGCATGTGTTAATTAACCATTTATGAAGATGAATGAAAGAGGATGAAGATGAGAGAATATATCACAGCCATAATACATAATACAGATCTGAACTGAAGCAATAAGAACAACAAACCATAACAAGAGAAGTGATAATGGAGTTCGGCACAAAAATTGCCTATGTCTCCAAGCCTTTGTCTTAGTAGGGGAGGCTTCTTTATTTCTGGTCAAAAGATCAAAAAGTACATCGCAGTAGTTCCATTAGGCTACAAGACTAATTTGTTCATGTTCATCCAAATCTCTAGAACCCAGCAGAAGAAACGACACGCAAAACGGATGATCAGAGCTCCCAGAAATGGCCTGCAAGCGTCTGCTCCTCAACAACTTCCCTACATAAAAATGGCTTTGGCTTGGCTTCCCTTCAGCATAAATCTGCTTTGATTGTCCTCCATGGCCTCAAACAAGCCTGGTTTTTATAGATCTAAAGTTGGCTATCCATCCCCAACTTCCTCCCAAAATCTGGCCTCCAAAAATGCTCAATATCTCCCAAAAATGGGTCAAATCCTCCATTAACAGGCTTAAAAATCAAATAAAATCCAAAAACATTATAAAAAACCCACTTCTGTTAAAAAAATCACAGAGTATCCCCCTATAGGGCATGTTCCCCTGATCTCATGCCACCTGCATAGGATCCAAGGCTAAAAAGGGAGGGTGCCTTAGCTGGTTAGCTCCTTTTGGAGCGCACCCTCCTGGTTTTAAGGGATTCTACCTAAAACCTTGGGCTGGAGCTTATCCCCTTGTGCACCCATACACAAAACATTAAAGTTTAAATAATTTAGAACTCGTTTCATATAATAAGAAACATGGTGGCACATTGGTAGTTGGAATTTTCCCAAAGCTTGGCGCCTACCAAAGAGTTCATGGGTTCGAATTCCATGGGCTCCAAAACTTTTTGACATATGAA
Organism: Picea mariana; assembly: GCA_032191745.1. NCBI lineage: Eukaryota > Viridiplantae > Streptophyta > Pinopsida > Pinales > Pinaceae > Picea > Picea mariana. The sequence goes on from JASDQU010281410.1 coordinate 1,682, forward strand.
CCCATTGAACAATCCCATGGTGCCACGTGGCAGCCCATGACTGGGCCATGTGGCACCCAACAATTCGTCAACAAACTGCCACTTGTCAACTGTTGGGTGGATCCCTATCACTGACCAATCACCTGCCTGCTGGGCTACCACTTGTCGCCACCTACCTCTGCCATGTCAGAACTGCTGATGTCATGCTGATGTCATCATTTGACTAGACCTGTTGACTTTTTACCTATTTGGGAAAACGATCAGAATGCAATATCTTTCACATATGACGTCCGTTTGAGAAAGTAAATATATGGCTGAAATCGAGAGAACGAGACGGACTCAATGGCATTGGTTTCATCAAATTATGAGCACTTTCATTTTTGAGCCTTTTTTAGCCTTGTCAGGCTTCTGGATCCAATTCTGGATCAAATATCCACTACCTAATGATTACAAAAGCTCTGTTATTTAAAGACATAGACATTCAGTTGAAACGGACTCAGAACAACCTTGAGAATCAGATATTCGCAAGTTGTTCGTATGATATAAAAGATCTGTCATCATTACAAAATCTGGAAATAATCTTGATCACCAACGTGAGCCAAAACGTGTAATAGCCTTGAGGATTTATCTTCAAATCATGTAAAAACCTTGAGGATATGTCTCCAAGATACAAATTTGAATGATATACCATCTTCTAGGATCAGTGGGAGTCTGTTGCAGCAGGTGTAACAACTTCCAAGAAATGTGCGCAATTGTTGTAGTCGTGTAACAACATGTAGAACAGGCGCATCACTGTAAGTAACAACAACGATATTTCTTCAAGAATTGGTTGTTTTTCTTTAATCTACACATTTTGATCATTAGTTGAGAATTCATGGGTAAAATATGAGAAACACTACCAATCAAACATTTAAGTAAATAAGAATACAAAAGTAAGATCAATGATTCATACCTTGGGAAAAAGGTCTTAGCAAACAATATATTAGGCATTTTAGCATAGAAATGATAAGGTTGAATGAGAAAAATATATAGTGAAAAAGGGACATTTTTGGATCCTAACATGGCCCCCAACTGAAGACATTTCATTTCCTCATGCAATCCACATTCAAGCCTTACTCTGAATCTGAGTCAGGGAAGTGACTCCTCTGGTGCAAATTGCTAAGACAAAACTGTCATGAGATTCTTCATCTGCAAGTTTGAATCCACTTCTTCTTACCATATCCAAACAACAACTTTTGAGACCTTTGACCCTGTGTATACTCTGAATGAGGCATCCAAAAACTGGGAAAATGAAACCTGAGTCCCATTCACTGATGCCTACACGTTCTCATACACGTAATACTTATTCCTTCTTGACTGAGAATTTGGTCAGTTCTTCATCATGACCAGTGACTGGTACTTTCACTATTTTATACCCTGCCTAGAAATAAATATTACCACATTCATAGCACATGTGCTCTCTATTTTGATTCATAACATCTTTTTTCAGTGATAATATATCCAAGGATAACTCGTCTAGCTTTCTCTGTCGAGCTGCAACTCCTTCTTTAGGGAAGCCAACTCCTTCTTTAAGGAAGCCAACCTTGAAATTCTTTAAAGTGCAAATCATACAATAGAGCCCAATATCCCTTTTTGAATAACTTCTTCTTGATGACTCAATCATGCCACTTAGTTCTTTGTTGTTGAATCACTGTGGTTTTATGAATAGCGTACAAACGCTTCTCATCTAGCTCATTTAGTTGCTACAGTCTGGCCTTCTGTGCGATAGTCAAGTCTAGATTGACTGTTGATGTAGTTATTAGGGTTTTGATTTCGAACTCAATGGAAAAACAAGGCTCTTCCCATATACCAATTCATAAGGAGAAAAACCAGTTGTGTTCCTCCAAGTGGTTTGATAAGCCCATAGAGATTCATGCAATCTGTCAAACCAATCCCTATGATGTTCCCTCGTTGTCTTAGTAATAATAACTTCTATGACTTTGTTTGTACTTTCCACCTACCCATTACATTGGGGATGGTATGGAGAAGATGTTCTATGCAAAACATGATATTTACTGAGTAGGGATTCAAAATTATGTGATGTGAAAGGTGGTCCCCCATCAGTTAATAACTCTTTGGGAACTCCAAACCTAACAAAGTTATCTTCAAAGAAAAATTCTAAGACAACTTCTTCTGAGGCCCTCATGAGTGCTTCTGCCTCTACCCACTTGGTCATGTAATCTATGCAGACCAATATATAGACTTTCTGATTAGAAGGTGGTTTAATGGACCCTACAAATTCCATGGCCCATCTCTCAAAAGGCTCTAAAACCACTTGATTCTGGAGAGGCATCTCATCCCTATGATTTGGCTGACCCATTCGTTGGCAACTGTCACAGGCTTGGACATACTTCCTTGCATCTTGAAATATTGTGGGCCAAAAATAGCTCATCCTCAAAATTTTATGCCTAGTCCTTTTATCTGCAAAATTACCCCCACAAGGGCCATCATGGAAAGCTTTAAGCAGATCATAAACTTCATCATCTCTCACACATCTCCTGATTTCTTGATCCAGGCCTGTGTAGAAAAGATACCCCCCTATCCAACTATACCGAGCACTCTTCTGAATAATCTTCCTTCTTTCTCGGGGAGATAGATGTGGAGGTACCTTCCTTGCAACCAAATAATTAGCAATGTCTGCATGCCAAGGTGAGTGAGAAGATACTGCAAACAAATTTTCATCTTGAAAGGAATCATCTACAGGTGAATTATCATCATTTATATTCAATCTTGAGAGAAAATCAACAACCACATTTTCTTTTCCTGGTCTATCTACTATAGTGATGTCAAATTCTTGTAGTAATAACAACCATCTTGTTACTCAGGCGTTAGTAATAGGTTTATTCATCAAATATTTAATTTTTGAATGATCAGTCTGAATAAAAGTAGAATAACCAGTGAGATAATGCCTGAATTTATTGATAGCATAAACTACTGCCAATAATTATTTTTCTGTGACTGTATAGCTTAACTCAGCAGGAGCCATGTTCTTGCTGATATAGTAGATAACATAGGGATCTTTTTCCTCCTGTTTCCCTAGCACTGCACCAATGGCAGTGTCTGAGGCATATGAATAAATGTGAAATGGCAGGGCCCAATTCATTCCTCTCAAAATGGGAGCTGTGGACAATTTCTGTTTTAGATCTGCAAAAGACAATTCACAATTGTCAGTCCAACTAAAGTCAACATCTTTTGTCAATAGAAAAAATAAGGGAGAGGCAAGTTTGGAATTTTTTTTAATGAATCTCCTGTAATATCCAGCATGCACTAAAAAGATTCTTACCTATTTCAGAGTTGATGGAGTTGGAATGTCCAAAATTACTTGGATTTTGGTTGGGTCTACCTGAATTCCTTCATAAGAAATGAAGTGTCCCAGGACCACACCTTCACTCATCATCATTTGACACTTTTTTGTACTTAGAGAAAGATGAGACTATATGCATATTTTGAGTACTTTTTCCATATTAGCTAAAGCTTCATCGAAATCAGTACCATAAGGTGTAAAGTCATCCATGAATATTTCCATACAGTCATTGACCATATCATAGAAAATACCAATTACAGCTCTCTGGAAAGTGGCTGGTGCATTACACAAGAAAAATGGGATAACCTTGTAGGCAAATGTACCCCAAGGGATGGTAAAGGTGGTCTTATCTTGGTCCTGTGGAGCAATGGTTATCTGGTTATAGCCACTAAATCCATCTAGGAAAGAGAAAAACTTTTTCCCAGATAGGTTGTCAAGAACCTGATCAATAAATGGCAGAGGGAAATGATCCTTCTGCGTAGCCTTATTCAAGGGTCTATAGTCCACACACACTCTACATTTACCATTATTTTTAGGCACAATAACTAGGGGTGAAACCCACTCGCTGTCTGATATAGGCTAGATGAATCTTGCATTAAGAAGTTTCTGGAGTTCTTCTTTAACAATCTCTTTAATATTAGGGTTCATTCTCCCTTGGGTTTGGAAAATGGGTAGACATTATTCCTTAATGTATATATGGTGGGTGCATAGTTAAGAGGAAATTCCTTTCATATCCATGTAATCCCAGGAAAATGCCTCTTTATGTTCAATCAATAACTTCATCAAACGTCCAGTTTTAGCAGAAGATAAATCAGGATTGATGTTCAGGGTTTTTCTAGGTTTTATTTCTACAACAATGCTCTTAGAACCGACTTTAGGAAATAATTCAGTTGTTTCAATGTCTGTTGTTACATCTAAATTAACTTGATTTACAACAGTTTCAGAGAACATCTTTGCGCTGACTCCTTCCTGGGTAGTAAGGTCAAAGATTTTACTCAATTGGTGATAGGTGTTTGGTGTAACAACAAAGGGGTCATTGATAAATATATTGATTAGCTCATCCTCTGTCTCATCTTTGAAACTCAAGGATTTTCCTATGGTTAGCACAGGCAGAGCACTTTCATCCTCAATGTCCATCCATAAAGAATTTTTGGGTTCCACACTGGGTGTAACATGAGGATAAAGGGTAAGTTTGTTGGTATCATAACCATCAGAGATGGTCATTGAACTAGATATAAAACCAATGAAAGAGTCAGCTGAAGCTAACCATGGTCTTCCTAGAATTAGAGGGTGTCCCCCCAAATGGGTTTTAGGTTGCAATACGACAAAATCAACAAGATACTCCCATGAATCAACTGAAATAACTAGATCATCGATTACTCCTTCTGGTTTTATAGTAGAATGATCAACTAATTCTAAAACAATAGGAGTAGGTTGGACTTGCATTCTGAGTTTCAACAATTGTGTTGTCTCTATTGGCATAATGTTAATTGCTGCCCCTAAATCAACTAAACATTGAGAATAAATGTATGTCCAATTCTGATAGTGACTGTAGGGTTTCCTGGGTCGCCATATTTAATAGGTGGGGTTTGCCTAACATCAGTTCAGACAATTCTCCCACTACATGTACTGTGAGGGGGTCCCTAGATTTCCTTCTAGGCTTTTTGATACAGAGGTCTCTCATAGTCTTCGCATAAATAGGGACATCCCTAATCGCTTGCAATAGTGGAATGTTAACATGCAGATTTTGTAATTCTCCTAAGAGATTGAAGGATGGTAATTCCACAGTTTTGGTAATTTGCAATCTTTCAGGGAATGGGTCTGCTAATTCTATGATAGGCTCGTCAATTTCCTCTGTATCAGCAGATGGTTTTTCCCCCGATTCCTTGTCTGATTCTGAAGATGGAGCATCTTCAATTATTGGCTCGACTATTCTCCCTGATCTTAATTTTATCTCATCACAAGGCATAGGGGTAATAGACAGAGGTAGCCCATTGTGTATATCAATATTCTGAATGGCCTTATTATTTGGATTTGGGTTAGGTTGCACAGGCATCTGAGGCCGTAAGGGAGGATTGTTCTGTGGGGAATTGGGAGGTAACTACAACTGTTTCTACTGGTACTGGGGTTGAAACTGTTGTTGATAGGGGTTATGTTGGTGAGGGTTTTGGTAAGTAAGTTGTTGTTGAGGGCCTCTCCAATATGGGTTCCATTGCCCATGATGATTATGTTGTTGGGGCATAGGTACCCATGCATTGGGATCCTGATAAGGAGGTGGCATCTTATTTGGAGGGGGGCATTCATCTGACCATATTGAAGCTGATTGTTCACATTATTCCAATATTTAAGTGCTGCAAGAGAGAATTGAGGGTTTATACCTTGACCTCATGGCTGCCATTGTCTCCTCTGTGTTATTAGATAGGAAGCCTCCGCTTCCTCATTAGTCACCTTCATTGGTGATTTTACACCTGGTAGGGAGGGACATTGGTCAATAGCATGATCTAATTCACAAATAAGACATACCTGAACACTGTTCAGTGGGAACTCCCTTAGTGGATGTTTCTTTCTACATTTCGAACAGAAAATGAACAATGCCAGATCTGATTCTTCTTATTTTTGTTTAACCTGCAGAGTGTCAATTTATGAAGCAAAAGAGTTAATCATTTCTGTTTTGAAATCTTCTAACAAATTACCTATTTCTTCTCTTGTTGCTCCTCCATTGGTTGATTTTTGTACCCTTGAAAAAGTGGTATCCCTGGTAGTTGACTTATTCCTTGTAGATCCTCGAGAGCATCTCTTATAAAGATTTACAATGTCTTCATAGGATTCCTTAGATATATCTCCCTTGCCAAGCATATTCAACATATCTAAACAATCATCTCTAACTCGTTTTAGCAAAATAGTTTTTAGAATGTCCTTACTCACATCCAGATGTCCAAACCTTTGTAGATTATACTGGAGTCGCTCCACAAAATCTTCAAGGGTCTCATCCTCCTTCTGAGACATCTTGAACAGTTCCTCTCTTCGTTCCCTCGTTCAGCAGTAGTCTTGGTATTTGTTCAGGAAAAGCTGCCTCATTTGTCCCCATGTTGAAATATTCTCTCCTCCAAGGCTCATGAACCATCTTAATGCATTACCCTTCAATGTAGCTGGAAACAATTTAAGCTTATGCACAGTGGTAGTGTAGTCATAACTTCTACACAAAACATTAAATTCAAACAGAAACTCATCTGGATCCTCAGTATATAATCCATGGAAATTTGGCAGGGCTGAGAGAGGTATGTTATTTATAGGAGCCATCCTCCATGTGGGAATATTAGTAATAGGAAAAACTAGGGTAGATATAGTATTTTCATCATTTACATGATCTTCATTATTCACTAGATCCTTACGATGGAGCTCTTCTTCATTATCTCCTTGATTTTCCATACGTTCTCTTTCTCTCCACTCAATACAGAAAGTGTCCCACTCCTCTTTAGTGACTATCTGTCCGTTGATATGATAAACAACTTCTTCTGGATTTTTTCTATTTCGATCTACACTTTCTTGATCTTCAATATTCTCCAGTGTTGCGTGCTGATTTGTTGGTGACAAATATTCAGCTTCATCCCCTGATGAAAACGATGTTTCAAAATGGGGCAGTTATGATGTCTGAGGAATATGTCTTCTTAGAGGATTTGAAGGGCCAAAGATAGATCCTGAAAAATAATCTGCTCTGGCTATAATCTCATCAACAAAGGTTGGCCTTCCCAGTGCAGGATTCCTTCCACCACGTCCTCTGGAACCTGTAGGGTTAGTATTTTTGGGGATACATCCTCATGTTCATTGATTCGTGCAGACTACTCATTCTTAATAAAAGAAAACTAATGTGCTTACAATAATCTATAATTATCTTCCCCGACAACGACAACAAAATGTTGGGCACTTTAATTGTCTAAAAAAAATAGATAATTAAGGTGTTCAATATGACTTGTCAAACCTAGGGAAGTTTTGTTATTGTAAGATAATTGTGCACAGTCTATGATAGATTATGAAAGCAAACACTAATCAAGTTGCAGTAAGGTAAATCAACACTAAAAGAAATAGATTTGAAAATCTGAACACTAACACAAGTTTCCGACGCAACCAGAGTTCTAATCTGTTGTTGTAGAATTGAAATCACACTTGCATAATTGAAATCCAATTTCCAGGAGTAGAATTTGATGAGTGTATAAGAATCTTGGATTATCTAATATATTCTAATTTTCTATATTACTCTTGCAAAAGGAAGTTCTGTGCTAATTGCTAAAAGGAAGTCTACTTAATTGCAGAAAGGGAATTCACACTTCTATTTACTTTTGCTTGAAAATAGAGATTTAATCTAATGAAGAAAAGGAATTAACTTTCAAATTAATTCTCCATCAGTATTCAACAATTGATTCTAACTCTCATGAGACACACTGATTCACATTAACAGAAAGGGACTGAACTGTAACAACAAATGTATTCTAGAAATGCATGAACAAATAAATCAACAAACTGTAATTAATCAAAGCAGTTAATCTAAAACTCACAACAGAGGGGAGTCTGTGAGGAAGGTGGGCCCTTTCCTTCTCACTGAATCCACTCAAAAAGACTACAGTAGGTTGGAGAAACTCAAATCACTTATTTATTAAATCGTCAAAATGTTCATATACAAAATGCTTCACTTCACTCTCTGTTCCCCAGCTAATATCCACTACCTAATTATTACAAAAGCTCTGTTATTTAAAGACAGAGACATTCAGTTGAAATAGACTCAGAACAACCTTGAGAATCAAATATTCTCAAGCTGTTCATATGATATAAAAGATATGTCATCATTACAAAATCTGGAAATAATCTTGATCACTAGCGTGATCCAAAATGTGTAACAACCTTGAGGATCTGTCTTCAAATTGTGTAACAACCTTGAGGATATGTCTTCAATATACAGATTTGAATGATATACCAGCTTCCAAGATATCTGGGAGTCCGTTGCAGCAGGTGTAACAGCTTCCAAGAAAGGTGTGAAATTGTTGTAGTCATGTAACAACATGCAGAACAGGCGCATCGCTGTAAGAGTTGGTGTAACAACAACGATCTTTCTTAAAGACTTGGCTATTTTTCTTTAATCTACACATTTTGATCATTAGTTGAGCATTCATGGGTAAAATATGACAAATGCTACCAATCAAACATGTTAAGTAAATAAGAATACAAAAGCAAGATCAATGATTCATACCTTGGGAAAAAGGTCTTAGCAAACAATATATTAGGCATTTTAGCATAGAAATGATAAGGTTGAATGAGCAAAAGCTACAGTGAAAAAGGGACATTTTTGGATCCTAACACAAGTGTGTTTGAATAAAAATTATAAAGGTAGTCTAATTAAAGCTTCTTGTCCTAACAAATAAAAAAACTCTAGCCTAAGAGATAAAATAAGAGCGCTCAAACAAGCCTAACTATAGAAAAATGGCCTTCCAAACAACTAACAATAGAGGGTATGAATTCCCCCATGTACATGAGTGAAGGTATAAATGATATATTATAACTAGGAGATAATGGGTATTGAAGTCCCAAAGGCCCGTAGAAATCTCTCTCAGGTTCCCTCCCTTCTGTGAGAGCCACCTAGGTAAGAAACATAGTAGAATGGCTAGTAAGATAACCCTTCATAGATACATGCAATAGGTTTCCTTGCCTTCGATATGAAATCAAGTAGTCAGTTGATCTTCATTATTGATAGATATTTGAGTCTCATTCAAAATTTTGGTCCCAACCTTGGATTATCCACTCTGAAGAGCATTCTTACTATTAAATGGGTTTTGACCATATCTAGTAGAAAGATTTCAAGTTCCCTAAAAGATAACCACTATGTTTTAGATGTGAAATGGTTGTGGTGAGTTATTTATGTATCTATCTTTGGAAGTATAACTTAACTACACAATTGTTTTGGCCCTAAGGGGGGATTAAGTGTGTTAATTTAAGTGGTTGATTTTAAGGATGAGCTTTAGGTCATGAACCAAGCATATGATTAAGGTGTGAACTGGGTGCACAAGTGGTGTGTTCACTTCAAAATAAAATGTTTATAAAAAGACGTATTTGCAATAAATGAGATATAAAATTGAAAATCAACATAACAACTAAGATAAATGATCGAGTAAATGAATTTATTTATTTATTTTAATACACTTTCAAAGGAGAAAGAAGCATGAAATAATTCAGATCTACAAATAAAATCTCCTACTTCAAACCTAGCTAAAAGTTAGGGCTAAATAAGCATTAAATTTCAAATTGAAAAGCCAAAAGAAACAAGATAACTAATAAGAATCAAGGAATACTCTTTTTTATAACTATAGGAATTCCCATTAGCATTATGTCATCCACAAACTGTTGGTTAGATACCGATATATACTCTCCATGAATTCACAGTTCTTTAATATTGTTTTTTGTTACAATCGCTTTAAGAGTCCTTCCTAGGCCTTCCGCCTTTAGAATTAAGAGGAAGGGTGACAACGGATTGCCTTTATGGATACCACAGGAGGGGGAGGAGGTGAGAGACAAGATCCAACAGATCCAAGAGGAGGATAATCCAAAGGCTAGAAGAGTCTGATTGATGTATTGCCAACTTAATATATTGAAGGCTTTGGACATGTATAATTTAATAAGCATACCAATAGATTTGGTTGTATTCACAGAATGAATAATTTCATGAGATAAAATGATGTCATCCACGATTTGGAGACCTTCCACATATCTAGTTTGTTCAAGAGACATGAGTTTTGGGAGGATGGGTTTGAGTTTGTTTGCATTGACTTTGGCGATTATCTTATAAACCAAACTACAGAGGGAAATTGGTATGAATTTACTAGGATCTTCAACCTTTTCTTCTTTGGGAATGGAAGCAAGAAAGATGACATATAGGGCTGAAAGGACATTAGAGAATCTTCGAGAGTCTTCTACCAAGTCCCACACATCTTTGATGATTTTCTAGTAGGCATGGAAGAAGTATGTCGTAAAGCCATCAGGTCTTGGAGACTTACCTTTAGGCATGTCCATTACTGTTTGTTCTATCTCCTCCATGGTAGACAACCTGAAGAGGGATTCATTTTTCTCTTGAGAGACCAATTTTGGGATGTTTCTAGTGATTTTAAGAATGGCTTCAGTTCTACCTTGTTGTGGTTCCGAGAGCATAGTTTTGAAATAGTGAACTAATTCTTACTCAATATCTGCATGATCTGTTAGTTTATTACCTTGACCATATTTTATTGAGGTAATGTGATTTTGATGTCTCCTATGAATGGTTGATTTGTGGAATAATTTTGAGTTTTTTTCACCCTCCATGGGCCACTCTACTCTAGATTTTTGTCTCTAAAGGATTTCTTGCTACTTGTCCCTAGTATCTATCTGAGTTTTCAGATCTATTTCTTCTATGGGAAGTTGCTCAGTACACCCTTATTATATTATTGTATAATGGAGCCTTTCCATTTTTTCTTCATGTTCTCTCTTTTCTTTGAAGATGTCTTCAAAAAATTATTTATTCCATTTTTTGATCCTGAGTTTGATATGCTTTAAGTTTGTTGGAAGCGATACATTGGGATTCACTGAATGTTTTTCATTTCCTTCCATTGTGTCTCAATGTTCTCTAAGAATTAAGGGTGATCCATCCAAAAAGATTCAAAGTAGAAGGGTCAAAGTTTGGGGTTGTCAAAGAGTATGATTTCCAGCTTTATGGGGCAGTGATACGAACTAGAACATGGGATGACTGAGGAGTCCAAATGAAGACCTACTATGGGGAGAGATTATGAAACTAGAAAACTATCTAGATGGGAAGTGATATGGATATATACTTTACGCTTGTTGTTCTAGGCGTGAAGTCCATTATAGGAAGGAAGATATATTAATTTAAGAAAATGTATTAGTTCTTTGAGTCTCAACGAAGCTTGGTCGAGATGGTGAATACCTCTTCATTTTTCATCAAGAGAGTTTTTGATGTTGAAATCACCCCCTATTATCCAATTCTTATATCCAATGATGTTTTTTAGGTCTTGAATTGAGATGAGGAAAATGTTATTATCAGGCGGATTGGGGACCGTAAACATTGGTTATGAAGCTTGAAGTTGTTGTGCCAATGAGATGGAAATAGGAAGATAAGGTTCTCGGGGTAGATAAGAAGGTGGTAAAGGATATTTCAGAGGGGTTCTAGAAGATATTGAGGCTTCTCGTATCTCCTTGGGCATTAGTGGCAATAAATTGAGAATGCTTCCAAAGTTTTGAAGTGAGGTTGGTTAATATATTATTGTTGCATTTGGTTTCTTGAAGAAGGATCACAATAGGATTTTATTTTGCAATTATTTTCTTCATCATACAATTTTTAGTATTATCATTAAAACCTCTTATTCCAAGAGATAATATTCATGTGGAATAGTGGGGGTTAAGGGGAAACATGTCTTTAATCAATGTTATCCTTCCTGAATTGACCAACATTTCTCTTAAATCTTGGAGCATTTGTTTGTTACTTCTTCTACCTCAATGTTTTCCCTCTTTAGAAAGCTTGGAAACATCTTTGGAAGCATTGGTTTTAACCCCTAGAGTTGAAGAGGAGGAGGGATTACTTTTATGATGGGCATTGTGTCAATATTTGCCTCTAACGCTTTGACTAATTGAATTTGTTGTTCTGAGATGGAGCTTGGGTCCTATTACCTCTAGGCATCTGCAAGAGATAGAAGATGTAGCTCTATTAGCTCCATTTCCTCTCCATGTTCTAATTCTTCTTTGTCCTTGCCTTCATTTTTCATTTATATGTTTGTATATTTTACTCCATCATTTGTTTCCCCCATAATTTTCCTTCGCTTCACTTGTTCTTCCTTATCTGCCTCTCTTCTTGGATCCATTTCCATACTCATTTGTTATGTTGTAATGTCTTTTTTTTCACTATGGGGTCCTTCCAATGTGGGTTTTATGGTTTCAAAATTGTTGTTGGTTTGAATGCATTTGTGGGCAGGCGACGCTATCGGTTTCCTGGCATTTCATCCATATCCATGACATTTTCTGCATCAAAACGAGATATGCTCATAATCTATGGTTTGGATCCATTCTGGATCATGGTAGCTCAGGCATATGGAGTCCGAGAGTGCTTGAGAGACATTTTGATAAGTGAAAATTCTACCATAGGAGGTATAATTTCCTCTCTTGGTTACTTATGAGGTTTTGACAAAGGATCCTAGGGAATTTTCGATACCCTCAAGGATTTCCTCATCCCATAAATCATGTGGAAATGATTATAGTTTGATCCAAACATGGGCTACTGTAAAGTCTTCTTTTTTCAGGCTGAATTTTTCCAACCACAACTGAAGGTACAACCATGCAAAGTTGAAGAAGTACAACCCATTTTCAAAGACCTTGTCTTTGTCTTCCAAGCTGGTGAAAATTGTTGTGAAGAAGCCCTTGGATTCCAATTTGAGATTGATCTTGCCTTTTGGTTTATGTCGGGTTTGGATCCACCATTTCAGGGATTTCTTAGTTGTAATGGCTCTGAATTAATTTAAGCAACCATTGAATTACAACACTACAGTAAAATTTAAAAATTACTTAATCTAGCACATTCGCAATCTAATATTTCAAGTAATAAAATTTAATAACAAATTTTTATACAAACAATGCATGAATTTT
>JASDQU010281412.1:0-14689 GCA_032191745.1 Picea mariana
GCTGCTGCACTCTCCTCCTTCTTCACACATGAATCACCTTCATCAACAATAATCACAGCAACCTCCAATAGAAACAACAACCTCATCTCTTCTCTGTACCATGTACTTATAGCTTATGTGCACCTTGTGCATTCAATGTGTGCAATGCCTCTGCATGCTGACTCCGTGCCGTTATCCTCCACCTCTCGAGTGCTCTATCTGATCATCATCGTGACTCTTCAATTTCTCTAGGGGTTCGCCCCGTGTGTCCAGCATCACTGTATGTTATACTGAGATTCCTCAGCCTCTCTGATAGTATGAGACTCTTCGTCTTCTCTATGACAGTCGAACTCACCTTCTCTGTTTCAGTTACAGGCCTCAATGCTCATCAGCTGTCAATCGCTTCCACGAACATCTTCATCCTTCTCAGAGACTCTTCACCTCCTCTCTCAGTCATCCCGAAGTGTCTTTGAGTCCTCTAGCAGAACCCATCAGTGGTTTCTGGCAGTTACACTGTATCGTGCTATAGTTTCCCTCCGATCTTGTTCAAATTCATCTGTACCGTTGGATTGAATCCATGGGATCTTGCATTCATTTCGGCATTTTGGCATTCGGCAATTCTGTGCTGAGTGCCTTGACCCTTTATTTCGTGATCTCTGAAGTTCCGATACAGGACTTTTCTGCACTAGCTCCTTCTCTTCCCGTGACCAAGGGCTGTGACCACAGCCTTATGCATAAGGCGCTTTCGCAATTTCGCATATCACAAATTCCCAATTCAAGTTGCTTTGTTTCTTTTGTCTCTCCATATTGAGATTCGTGAAACTCCGACACGGAGTTGAACCAATGGTCCAGATCTGATCTCGATTCAACGACTACGATTGAATCGCGATATCGCACATCGTGAAATCGGAAGTCTTGTTGTATTTGTTTCTTTTCCTTTTGAAATCGTGATTCGCGAAACTCCGACATAGCTATAATCAACGGTCTAGATTCATTCTCGATTCAATGGCTGCGATTGAATCGCGATATCGCATATCGCGAAATTTGGATTCTTTTCTTTTCTTTTTGAATTCACGATTCGTGAAACTCCGATGAGGATTTGGATCAACGGTCCAGATATGATCTTGACTCAATGGCTACGATTAAATCGTAAAATCTCATATCGCGATATCGGGAATCCTGATGTCAATAATTTTTGACATGTCCAACTCTCGATCCCCGAAATTCCGACAAGGACTGGAATCAACGGTCTAGATCAAACCTTTGATCTGATGGCTCATGTTACATCGCAATTTCAAGAAGTTAAGGAACCTTTTTCCTTTGACTCTCCAGTCAGCGAACTTATGATCTTTCCCCATGTGTCCTTCCTGATGATGGACNCGCACTCTTCTTGTCTTTATTCAGATCTGACGACCCTCATGCTTTCGGGAATTTTGGATAGGATCCAAAGGTCAACGACGCTTATCCTCCAAGCTTACACATCCTTCTTACTTGGAAGAATTTCGACTCTGTGCTAATTCCTCCTGAGCCTTCATTGTTCCTGTTTGTTCATCGAAGCACACTCTGATCCTGCCATCTTCACTGTTGTACTTGCCATCAATGAAAAGCATACGCTACATGTTAAGCATTTTCCAACAGTTGTTATTGTAGTCGGTGGTTGGACCACTCTTCATCGAAATAATTTTATAAAAAGGGGAGATCCTACAAATTTTTGGTTGGAGAAAAAAAATTTGGCGGTGTGTCTATTTGTGTTAGCACACCTATTCTAATTTGGATTTTTTCTTTAAAAATTTTTAATACACAAACAGAACATCATAATATATTAGCATGCTTGAACTACATGATTGGTTTGCAATGACGAAACTAGTTCGTTAAGTATATTAGCATGACGATGAAATAATTCTAATTTTCCACTTTAATTTGCATTGAATTTTTCCACTTCAATATCAATCTTGTGTTGATTATTTAGTGATAGTATGCTCATTTAATATAAATATCAAATCTATGTGTCGTTTATTATATAGTGATAGTATGCTCATTTAATATAAATATCAAATCTATGTGTCAATACATAGGCAATCTCCTTCATTAACTTTTATTTAGTATGACTAGCCTAGCCATGGAATTAGTTGATAAGTAACCTTTTATGAAATTGAGTCTCCTCATTCAACAATTATTCATCGGTAATAATTATCCTACCAAATAGAGAAAATTTCATTTATATCTACTCTATGATGTAGCACTATTGGTTTAGGGTGATGGTCCTTTCAACTTAATTTGATATATATGGTTCCCTATTTGGTGGACCATTCTTTGTACTATAGAGATATATATTTTTTATCTCTTTTTCTTACAAGGGAAAATGGAATATTCAGGGGATTGAAGAACAACTTCTCTAATTTTTATAGAGGTGGTACTCAATGTGAAGGATAATCATCACTTATTATTTTTAATTGAAGTAGTATTGGATGTATGGTCTCACCCGAGTTGTACCTTAGTTCTCCAACAAAACCCTTTTTACCATCGGCTCTTTTAGTAAACCAGAAGGTTACACCGTGCACAAAGTACACAATGCAGTCTCACTCGAGATGGCTTATGGCTAACTGTAGGATGAAAATTTTTGCAGCCATGGAAGTGAGTTGGGCATGGTCTTTTTACTTATGCTTCTACTTTAACATGCATTATAACATAGCATTAATCAGATCTATTATTTTATCCATTCAATATCATTCATTTTTCACAATTATACTAGTGTTCATTGTAAATAAACTCTAACAGTTGCATTCATTTATCCATTCATTCCTTATAAAGTATATAAAATAAACATAGCACACATAGAGACAACATTTTACTATGGTTCACCCCCACTGGTCTATGTCCACAAAGATATTCTTCTTATTTCTATTTCTTCATCAAAATAACATTGCGTGAATTACATCCAAGGATTTAAGAATGGTGCATGAGATTGACCAGTTTTGCACCAAACTCAACAACTTGGGACTTGACCCTCAGTTACAACTCAAAACAGACTCCATTGTAACTCAACATCTCTAAACAACACAAATACTGAGAATCAAACTCAAAAGGATGCTCCAAAAGTAAGTTCTTCACCATCAAAAGGGACACCTCAATCTACCTCATATATATTCTATTTATACTACAAAATCGGTAAAAACCCTTACATGCAGACCATTGTGGTATTTGAGTACTGGATTTCACTCAAAATATTTCATACCCAGGTTGGTGCGCACGGTATGGAAGACATTAGTAAAATCTAACACTATTTGGTCTCGTTCCTACCGCAATGTGGTCCATCTTGTATACAAATTGTCATAACTTCCAACATGGTAGCATTGTTCCTTAATAACATCCTTCAAGGAACCCCAAGTGGGTGAAATTGCAAATAATGTCGATGCCTCTATTTCCTTATTCTCACAGAAAGGTTCCCACCAATATTTGACACGGGGGACGACTTTGAGGAGCGCAAATGTAATCTTTTCTCTATCAGAAAAATTGTGGACAGAAAAATATCCTTTTAGAAGGTTTAACCATTTATCTACGACATATGAATCTATTTTCCCTTCAAATATACAAATATAAAAATTGATATGTACCTTGAAAGGGGCGGCGTCTCCGTTTGAGGTGGATGTGTCACTTGGGGGCAATCGTTGAAGGATTTGTGCAAAGTTGTCCATCATCTTGTTCCTCTGTTGCTTGAGGGCTTCCTCAAGAAACATTTTGAAAGGATATCATGTCCTGTCATATTTATTTTCTCCCTCCATGGATGGTTTCTTGGGCGTGCGAGAGAATTTTCCTCAAGAGGAATAAGATCGAGACCCAACTCTTTATACCTTGACCGCATCGGGGTTATGCACTATAAAACGACAAGGAGTAGACCGTTGTGATACTATTGATCCATATTTATGAGAAAAATGAAATGAAAACACAGAATTATAATAGTAACATAGAGGAACAATGAATAATAAAAAATATAAAGTAAATAATGTCTTTTATTAAATAAGAAATATGATGAAACTGTAAAATGCAGACTGAAAACAAGCTTACTAGAATGGCGGAAACTTATCTCTGAGAAGAGATGTGACAACTATGCTCATTATCAATATGATGAGTACAATGAGGCTTTGAAGGCACTTTTACAATAAAAATGAATTCCAAAACCCTATAAATCCAAAAACCTAACCCTAGGAGATGAAGCGCCAAAATTCATGTGGGCCCCGTTGGGGTAATTTAGTACATCAACTTCTGAGGGTCGTAACTTTTGGATACAATATCTGTTTAGGGTGAACGGTAGCTCGTTGGAAAGGTATCGACGATGAGATTCATTTTTGGGGCTCAATCATCTTCGCTGGCGAATATTGAGGTGCCAAATCATGAAAAAACGTCGTTTAGGCCCTCAAAATGGCCTCGGAAGTTTGGGACCCGAAAAACTGCTAAAAATAGTAAATTTACAAAAGATTGTTTTGAGCCATTTGGAAGAGATGGGTTGACACCAAGATCCTCCTACATAATTTTTACTACTTGTTCAAATAAATGGCGTGTAGTTTTCTCTGCACTACAATCCTTTATTGTTGTTGCCTCATCCCATTTGCTTAAATATTATGTCGTTGTAATAATATATTTGGCTCATGATATTATTTATGGTGGATTAATTGGACCTAAAAAATATAATTCCCACTTATCAAACACTTGTAAATTTACTTGAGGTCTCAATGGCATCTCATCCCTCCTAGATGTCTTCCGAACTCTCTGGCAGACATCATAATTCTGGTACTATTCCTTTTAATCTGTGTGAACTGTTGGCCACCATAATCTTGCACATAATACCTTCTGCATGGTATCTTTTCCTACGTAGTGTCCTCCAACAATTCCTTCATGTGCTTATGCTAAAATGATAGGCTTTCCATGCTCCATAACACATCTCCTCAATATTTTATCTACTCCAAGCTTGTATAAATGACCTGTAATCAATTGATAGTCTGCAGATCTGACCACCAAATTTTTCTTCTGTGCAGTAGTAAAGTCTCTTGGTGCAACTCCTATACTCAAAAACTCAATAATGTCAGTAAAATACTCATCAACTATCTGTACTGAAAAAAATTGTGCATCTGGAATGTTGTCTTCCAATTTATTGGGTTCTTCTCCATTAGTTAGCTTGGATAAGTGATCTGGTCTGGCATTCAATCTTCCAGGCTTCACCACAACTCAAAAATAAAATTCTTGGAAAAAAGGTATCCATCTGCATATTCTTTCCCCCAACACTAGTTTATTGACTAAATATCTCAGAGAAAAATGATTTGTAAACATCTTGAAATGTTTCCCTAACAAGTCATATATGTATTTCTGCAAATTTTTAGTATTCCAGATACAAAATAGTATGCAGAACATAAATATTTTAGCTAGAAATGGAAGAACAATAATGATGTAACCAAAACAATATCAAAATAATACCAGAATAACACCAAAAGAGCACCTTGATTAATGATAACAATGTTTACTTTCCTTTTCAAGGGGGAAACCTCCAGCAGAGCAGAGCTCTATTACAATAATCTCCGAGACAACCTTTCTCATACCCTCTACTCCTATTTATACTAAATTTATATATCCAAATAAAAAATCTAAAGGAAGATCCTTCTAGAAGCGAAAGCTTCTATTAGGTTTTCTTACGTTTGACTTATTCTTCCTTATTGTTGGTCCTTATTAATATTATCCTTTATTACATGGAATTATATTATTCTACCTACATGAGGGGTTAGGGAGGTTAGGTCCCTAACATTCATCTTTGATACCAATGATAAAGCACTCCCTAAAGAAAGCATCTGACATGCCCTCCGTTGTAAAATCCAAGTGCTCAAATGAGGCAATAAAGTCTTCCACTGTCCTAGACTGCTTCAACTTGGTCAAACAGCCTAAATTGTGGGTGTTAGAGTAAAGTTCTGCCACAAACTGTGTCCAAGCAACATACCCTTGGCGAGACTTTTTTCTCCATTGCCACCATTTCGAAAATTCCGTATCTAGATGTAGGACACCATACCGAAGATTAGGTAAATCATGAGTAATGCCATGCAAAGATAAATAATGTTACATTTGGGTGACCCCACTTGTGGGATCTGATTAATCAAATTTGTTCACCTCAATTCTGGGAGGGCGGAGGTCTCAAGAAAAGTGGGCAGTATGAGGACCTTGGTAATGGGAAGAGTCATGGTCATCCTGATAAGATGGTTGTTCATAAGAGGAATGGTTATGGGAATGAGGCATGAAGTGTTCAAGGGTGGATTTGAGTTCTTTGAGGTATTTTATGTGGTCACACTAGTCCTAGAGTGTCTGAATAGATGAAATTATTGAGCTAAGATTGGAATTGATATTCTTTATGTATTCCTTGTTCTGGTGGTTTTCAATAATCAAGGTATTGAATTCTTTTGCTTGGGTGTTGGCCATTTGGAAAAATGGGTAGGAAAATGGTATAAGAGAAACACAAGGGGTCTGGAAGGGTGGGTGGGACTATTGAGAATAAGGGTGTCAAGTGATAGGTACCACTCCAATCAGAGAGAAAAGGGGGATCCAATGGGATAGGGGCCAAATAAGGTTGTCGAAGAAGGGTCGGGTCCACAAAAATAAATTGTGTTATAAATTATAGGTATCATTGGAATCAGGGTGAAGAGAGGAATGCAGTGGGATAGGTCCCAAATAAGTGTGTCAGTGGGACCACTATTCAGGGTTTCTACAGACAAGGGTTTGTCATGTGTTATATCTCTATGATATACGTGTGGGGTCCAATAGTAGTACTCAGCCCAATATATCAGGGCACCAACTAAAAAGGCTAGACTATTCCCTTATTCATACTAACCGATTACCCAAGTACTAGAGAGTATATTCTCAAGTGTTATTCTCAATGGAACTATAGCAGTTAGGTGGCCAATCACTTTATCTATGGAGGGCTTCAGGATATCTAGGCCAACCCATATACAGGTGTTTTATAATGTGCTACCACTCAAAGGGGTACCAACATGGGTTACAAGGGTGGCCAACATATGTGTGCTTAACACCACTTGTATTCCTGCATGTATGCTTATGAAAATGTGGATTTATGCGTTGAACGACATATATTTGTAGCTTTAAGATGATATAATACATCTACCCTGAAAAAATTAACCCACAATTTTATGTCAAGGAAAGTGCTATGATACCACTTGTAGTATTCCAGATATAAAATAGTATGTAGGACATAAATATTTTAGCTAGAAATGGTAGAACAATAATGATATAACCAAAACAATACCAGAGTAATACCAGAATAACACCACAAAGAGCACCCTGATTAATGATAAAAAAATTCACTTGCCTCTTCGAGGGGGAAACCTCCAATAGAGTAGAGATCTATTACAATAATATCCCCGACAACCTTTATCATACCCTCTATTCTTGTTTATAATAAATTTATCTATCCAAAAGAATAATCTAGAGGAATATCCTTCTAGAAGCGGAAGCTTCTATTAGGTCTTCTTACATTTGACTTATTCTTCCTTATTGCTAGGAATTATTAATATTGGCCTTTATTACATGGAGTTATATTATTCTACCTACGTGAGGGGTTCAGAAAGTTAGGTCCCTAAGAAAATCATACACCATAACTAATCCTTCCCTTTCTATAGTGTTGTAGTTCTCTTCTAAATCTGATAACTTCCTTCTTGCAAATGGAATAGGGTGATCTATAGAACCTTCCTCTGGTTGGGTCCATACTCCTCCAAATGCTATTGAAGATGCATCCACATGCACATGAAATTCTTTTTCCTAATCTAGAAACACTAAAATAGGCATAGTAACCATCTTCTCCATCAAAATATCCAAACTCTGCTGGCATTCATCATTCCACTAATACTTAGTGTCCTTATTCAACAACTTCTCCATTGGTGCAATAATATGTGCATATCCTTTTATGAACTTCCTATAATATCCTGTATGACCAACTGTACTCTTCAACTGATGCACTGATTTTGGTGGTGGTAAGTTAACTATGACAACAATTTTATCAAGATCAACCAACATACCCTATTTAAACACCACATGTCCTAACAAAATCCCAAAAGGTGCACTGAAAATACATTTCTTAATATTCAATAATATCTAACACTATATGCATCTGTCTAACATCAACCTTAATACTTCAACATGATCCTTCAATAAATTGAACATTGTCCAATTGTCCAAATACACCTCCAAAAACTTATGAATGAAGTCTTTAAAATATTATACTACTACTCTTGAAAGAATGGCCAGTGTATTCTTCAACCCAATTGGCATAAATGTTTATTGAAATGATCCTCATTCTGTAGCAAATTTTGTCTTGTGTCTATCTTCTTGTGCTATCCTAATCTAATGATATCCTAAAAATCTATCTGTAAATGAATAATCTTCTTCTCCTCCTACATTCTCTAGTACTTAATATGTGAATGGGGTAGGGAAAGTATCATGCAAGCAAGCATAATTTAGTTTCCTCAAGTCCACACAGATCCCAATTCCCCCTTTCTTATTTTCTTGAACTACCATAGGGATGATCCATTTTGATTCTTCCACAGGTTCTATGACACTAGCTTCTAACATCTTGTTAAGTTCGGCCTTCACCTTCTCCTTGTATATTGGATTCATCCTATAAGGTCTCTGTCTTATAGGTCTAGCATCTAGTTTCAAGGGGATATTCATCTCTCCAAGTTCTCTTGCTAATCCCTTAATTTTTGAATATGTTGCTGGAAATAAATCATTGTACTCATGCAACAACTCTGTGATCCTTTCTACTTCCTTATTCTCCCAATAATCATCAATACTTCCCATTTTTTGGTTTTCTATAGTTCCAATATTTACCTTCTTGATCTTAAATGGTGAAGCATAATATTCTGAATCTAGCTTTGGACCTTCTACTTCCCTTTCTCCTTCAACTTCTGGGATCTAGATATTGCATGGGTTTTCTTCTAGATCTTCTTCTTCTGCAACATGATAACAATGAAACAATTGTCTAATAGTCTATATATGTTGGTTCTAATATGTTGTAACAATGTCAAATTCAGTCTCTTCAAATATCCTATCTTTTACCACCTTCAATGATGTATCTATTTCTGGTCTCTCTTATTCAAAGGAAAATGTAACCACAAACTATGTTGCATTTATTCCCAGTTCACAATTTCTCTGCGTTGTTCCTGTTCTGTGTACCAGTTCCTTGGGATTCCTTCTAGAGTGTGAATAAAATGTTGTGGCCATTATTTTGGGGGTACTAATCTCCATTTAACCATGCACCTATATACATGTTCTTGGGTTTGTCCAAATCCATCATATTTCTCCAAAACTTTGTTCTCCTGATCTACACCAAATCTAATGCGTAGTAATCTTTTACACTGAAACCAGTTATTAATATTCTCCTTCTGTGTTCCCCACCATCTTGAAGGTGTATCTTTCAAAGAAATATATAATACTGGTAATATCTTATTTTCCATAATATATACCTCAAACTTCATTAAAAATTCTTCCAAGTCATTCAGACCATAAAAAGTAGGAGTTTCTCTTACCTTTGTACCAACCCATCTTAGTGCACACATCATTCTCGCACATCTTCTAATGGATAATTCATGTAGTCACTATTGTCGGTTTTCCAGTCTCGTGTCAATGTCTGAAGCATAAGAACTAATACTCCTCCAACTGAGCATGTCATCTGCAGTTAGGTTGATATAATCTTCTTCTTGCTCGATAGTTCTGTATAACTGATTTACATCTTCTGTAAGAATATTATCTGTCACAGGTTCCACATACCTTCTTGCTTTTGAAGGATCCTAAGGTGAAATAACTATGTATTCTCCATATTCAAATATCATCTTCCTTGTCTTCAAATTGATAATAGTTTGGGTATCAAAAGCCCAATCTAGACCCAATAATGCTAGATATGGTGAATTATTATCTACTATGTCAATGAATTCAAAGTCTTCCATGGTGCGCACACCATCTAGATCTACTGAAATTCCTTTCAGTATTCCAATTGGCACTACTCTATGTTGATTCGATAGCTTCAAATGAAGATGTGAATAACCCAATCGAGGTTCTCCCATAGCTTCCTAGGTCTTCTTTGGAAGAACATTGACTTCAGACCCTAAGTCTAGTTTGATATCCCCCATATTGAAATCTCTTATGTCTACATTCAACCTGAATTGTCTACTTATTATCCTCTTCTTCCAGACCCGATTCGCTATATTTACTCCTTCTTCCCTAGGATGGTACTTTTCTAATAGTTTTTGCAATATTTTTAAAGAGTTTAATCATTCAACATCTTTACAAAAGATCCCAAAATTTTCCTTAAGTTAATTACTTGCTATGAAGGTTTCTTTTCTTGGTATAATCAAATAGTGGAGGCATGTCATACACTGGTATCTCATCTAATATCTTTGTTCCCGAAGTCGATGCAATATTTTCTTTCAGAATCTCTTGTCTAGCCTCTTTGAATATCTCTTTCTCTTTACGCGCATCAAAATTATGTTCAGGCATTGTATTCTTCTTGACCCACTGGTAATGATATTTATCCTTCTTTGCTACATATTATCCTATGTTAGCTCCACCTATAGTAACTATGTTAATCTTCTTTCCATCCTCTTCTTTATTTTCTACAACAATCCATTGTATTCTGATTATTCTGGTTCCTCTTGTCTTGTATCTTTGTCAACAATGTCACACAGTCTTATCTTTCATGGTCTGTTGTGCGACAATACATACATGTTGGTGGTTGTGGAAAATCGCTTGCATAGTGTCCATGTTTCTGACAGTTGTGATGAACTACTTGTCCTCGACCTCCTCCAAAGCCTTTTTCTCCACGACCTCCTCCTCTATTACCTTGATTATCTATGTGGTGTATTTTATTGAGGTCCTTGAATATACTATGGTTGTGTATTATTATGCTAAGGCTAAGCATTATTGTATTGTGGTGGTGTTGAAAACTATTGTATGGAATTATACTATTGTTTCCCTTGAAATTGTTATGCATTATACTGTGGTTCTGTTACAAACTGTTGCCTATTATTATACTGTGGTTGTGTTGCAAAATGTTTCACGTTACTACATTGTGGCTACTGTATAGGTTGTGTTGTCATTAATTCAACCTATACCCTATATGTATCTGAAATCCTTTCTTGATCATCTCTAGAGTTGTACGGTCCTTGTCTTCATGTCTAGCTGATTTGAAAAAATTACAAAATGTACTCTTTGGCACTGTATGGTACTTATTCATCATGGGACAATGATAGGGATAATCTCCATGTACTTTAAATATCTCACACCATGGTCCTCCTAAATATAAGGGGTTTGGAATCCCTACTCCTATATACTGTGCAAATAATGTAAACTCATTCTTATGATGACCTTTTGTCCTACACATTATACACCAGACATATTCTCACTTTTCCTTACTTTTATTCTGAATTAACTGAAATGTAAGGTTCTTCAAATCTTCCCTCACCTCTTCCACAACTGGGTTTGTATGCTTTTATTGATTTTCTTCTAACTGCAATGTTGGTTGCAGAGCCTCAACCTAGCTCTGGAATTTATGTTGTCTCAAGGGATACTTCAAGTGTGGCAACAAATAATTAACAAACAATTGTTTGTGTTGCACATCAGTAATAGGGAATTTTAACTTACCTTTTAACCTTTTGAACTTTTGGTCAACCTCCCAAACTGAGTCTCATGGCCTCTGCTTAATATTTATCATCTCATTCATGAACTGGTCCTTTGAACGTGGCTTCTGAAATTCATTTATTAGCTACATCTTCATGTCTGAGACAGTTGTAGGTGCTCCTGACAGGTTATTTACTGCGAGACCCATGTACTAATCTAATGTGCAGTCTTTGAATGTTATTTCCAATTGTGCAACCTTTGTATCTTCATCTTTAACTTTCTTGGTTGCCAAAATATTTTCATAAATTAAAATATTCTTCTATGGGTCCTTTGACCCTTCTCCATGGAACTCAGGTAACCTAATAGTTGTGTCTTGTCCTACCATTGTGAAGCTATATGTACTACCACCTCCGTGAAGTGTAGAAACTTGGTTGATACATGTTGAACTTATACTTTTGCTTCAACTTCCACTGGACCCACATCTTGTAAAAATACTTATACCACTAATCACTTGTCAGTTAACGTTTTTTTCTTCTTCAATTGTCTTAGTCGCACATGGGGTTGTGGGTTCCACACTAATTCATATCTGGAATGGAGACCCTTCTTCTGTGTCGGAACCATGACCTCTATTTTTCCTCTCATATGTGCCACACAATATATCCTCAATCTTCCCCATGATGTGAATATTCTCTACCACTTCCTTGTCACTATCCAATCCCTCTCACTCAACTACTTCCCTCTTATTACTATTCATCGTATATTGGTAGGGTCATCTGATGTGCGTCACACCTGCTTTCCTTATGATTTCCCTGGTATGTCCATCATCCATCATGATGGGGTGCATTGATTCCTCCTTTTGGCCTCTCTCTAGAGCCTTCTCCATCTCTTAGATCTTCCTTAGTGCTTCCCTTCAGCTCCCCCATGCATGCAGAGTGATCTAGTTGTTTGATTCCATGTTCATCATGCCTTTATCATATAATAATATCTCGATCGATGTGTAAAGAGGCCCAATGTACCTTTCTCTGGGTCCCTTCAAGAAATCCTTCTCTACAACAGTATATGACTTTGCTATATCTACTGCAAACTCAATAATAAACCCTACAGTAATGTTGTCTAACCAAAAATCCATTGTGCATGTGAATTAATTATTAACCCTTTCCAATCGCACAATATTCTCAACAGTCCACTCTACTGGCCTACCTCTGCAAGTACCGGCACAGTGTATATCTACAACTTTTGTTACCCTTCTGTGTGAGCTCTATTTTCTTTGTCAGCAACCATATTTCAATCTCTTGCTTTGTAGGATTCCATGGCCTGACCATCCCTTTGTACTACATTTTCTTCATCAAACCGCTTCCAGGTTGTTCTTCTAAGTTCTAGCTGGAAATGGAACCATTTGTTGGATGTATGTGCTCACCCTGGTTCTACCTTAGTTCTACAACAAAACCCTTTTCACCATCGTCCCTTTTCGTAAACCAGAAGACTACACCACACATAGAGTGCACAACGTTGTCTCACCCAAGATGGCTTATGGGTGACTATAGGATGCAAATGTCTCCAGTCATGTAAGGTGGTTGGGGATGTTCTTTTTACTTATGCTTCTAATTTAACATGCATTCTACCATAGCATTCATTTGATCTATTATATTATCCATTCAATATCATTCATTCTACATAATTATACTAGTGTGCATTGTAAATAAACTATAGCAAGTGCATTCATTTATCCATTCATTCCTTATAAACTACATAAAAGAAACAGAACACACATAGAGACACCATTTTACCGTGGTTCATGCCACTGGGCTACGTCCAAAAATATATTCTGCTTATTTCTCATTCTTCATCAAAATAGTGTTGTGCGCATTACGTCAAAGGGTTGAAGAATGGTGCATGAGGCTAAACAACACTGCACCAAGCAACACAATTTGAAACCTAACCCTCAGTTACAACTCAACACTGACTCCATCTGAGCTCTGCAGCTCTTAACAACACAAAGACTTAGACCCAGACTTAAAATGATGCTCCAAAAGTAAGTTTTTCACCATCAAAAGGGACACCTCAATCTACCTCAGACAACTTCTATTTATACTACAAAATGGGTAAAAACCCTTACATTATGACTCAAAAAACCTAATTCTAAGTGGACTCCACTTGTCCACTTTCTAATTGTCTTATGTGCGGTTGGTCTTCGATCCAACTATTCCTTGTGCTGATCTTCCTTCTTTCTTGGAGTGTTGGTTCCTTTGCCCTTTATCACACTACTTTTCCTTCTTTCTTGGTGCACGTTCTTTCCTTTAGTCCATTCTACCTTGCTTACTGCACTTTACTCTCAAAATTTCTTGCTCCAAAAATTAGGAAGATACTACACATCAAATTCCAACAAAATTTGTAACTTAGACAGTTTAATAGTGTTCTTTTAAACTGATAATCCTTAAAACATTTATTTATGCTTGACATTGGACAAGTGGTTTCAACCACTTGAATAATTTTAAATAAAGATGTTGCATATAAAATTGAACTGTTGAATTACAATAAGCTTTTTCCTCAATATAATGTAAGAAAACAAAATAATAATAATGGTTTTGCTAAAATAAGGTAAACAAATAAATGGAGCCAGTCTTTGAGAGAACTTTACATGAATATTTCATTATCACTCAAAAGGTTTTGATCAAGTTTATGTATACAAGATTCCACTTGACATTGATATATATAGAACCATGAAAACATTATCAATCCTAAAACATCTCTATGGATATTTTGAAAATAATAAATCTCATATATGAATCCTTCAAAGTTTTATAAATAACAAGCCTTGCATGCTTCTAGAAAATTCATATGATAGTATTTAAACAAAATTGAAATGTGTTTGATTTCATTATCTAGGATGTGGTTTCTATGGACTTGGAATAGTAGGGAAATACTAGATGCTAAAACGGAGAAGTGAAGTGCAATGTTAAGTTAGAACATATGAAAACCAAATGGAAAAGGACATAACCACAAGAAAATCGAGGAGAGAGAAAACCTTAAATTGAGGAGAGAGAAAACC
>JASDQU010281413.1:0-12233 GCA_032191745.1 Picea mariana
TCGTGACCTTGTTTCAGTTGCCCATGAAAAGTGTGGTCATGGATATTGTAGTGGCTGATGTCCCCCCCAAGTTCGGTATGTTGTTATCAAGATCTTGGATAAAAAGACTGGGGGGAACTTTGCATATGGAACTCACATATGATACTATCCCAGTGTTTGGAGGAGAACATAGGAGGCTATACAGGGAAGCCCAACTGGCTTATATAATCAGTGATGAGGCCAACCCTACCAACCATCCCATTTTTTCCTTGGACACTGATTTAGGTTCCAGTGTACTACAACTCACTAATGCTCCCGAGCCTCCTGTAAAACTCAGAAATCCACCCACCACTTCCCATAAATTTCCTCCCTCCATCACCCTTGTCTGGAAAATGTTCTTTGATGGAGCCTTTTCTAGGGAAGGCGCTGGAGCGGGGGTGTTTTTTGTGTCACCCACTCAAGAAACCATGTCTCTGTCATACAAACTAGAATTTGAAGCTACCAACAATGTGACAGAGTATGAAGCTCTTTTCCTAGGGTTAAGAGCTGCAAGGGAAATGGGAATTCAGGAGGTAGCAGTGTTCGGAGATGCAGAGTTGGTGGTCCAGCAGATCAAAACTGCTTATCAAGCTAAGCACCCTAGACTTAGAAGCTATAGAAATGAGGTGTGGGACCTAGTTGACAGTTTCTTCTTGTCATTCAACATTTCTTTTGTCCCAAGAGAGAAGAACACAGTGGAAGATTCCTTGGCTACATCAGCAAGCAATTTCAAAGTACCCTTGCCGCCCAAATTCAGATATGATGTGGAAGTAAAATACATGCCCTCCATACCTGACAACGTCAAACATTGGAAGGTATTCGAGGATGATCTCAAGATCAAGAAATTCTTGGAGACTGTCGAAGAATTTTCATAGATGCATATCGACCAAGACTCTATCTCTGAAGAAGAGCTTGATGGGGCTAAGTTTCTGAGTAAAAGAGCAGAGCGTAACATTGTGCAGCTCCCCAACAACCATATTCCAAGGGGACTGGTTCCTTTGGAAAGGCTTTTTGATAGAAATGATGTGTCATTAAAAGGAGAAATCTCGGAGGATGATGCTAGTACTATTCAGTGCAACATTGGCATCGAGAGTGAGCCCAAGTTTGTCAAATTGTCAAGAAGTCTGACAGAGGAGTAGAGGTCTGAATACATTGGACTTTTAAGGGAATTTGCTGATGTTTTCGCCTGGACCTACGAAGACCTCAAAACATATGACACTTCTGTCATTGAGCATAAAATCCCGTTGAAAGGGGAGGCCAAGCCATTTAGGCAGAAGCTAAGGCAGATCAATCCTATGCTGCTGCCTATCATGGAGAGGGAAGTGAAGAAGCTGCTGCAGGCCCAGATCATCGTACCACTAAGATATTTAGAGTGGGTGGCCAACTTGGTACCAGTAAGGAAAAAGAATGGAGAAATCAGGCTCTGTGTAGACTTCAGAAACCTGAACAGAAGCTCATGAAAAGATAACTACCCCTTACCAAAGATGGAACATATACTGCAGAGGGTAACTGGAGCATCCAAGATGTCTATGATCGATGGTTTCTCTGGCTACAATCAAGTCTTTATTCTTCCTGAGGATAGGGAAAAGATGGCATTTACCACTCCATGGGGCACATTCATGTATGCCAAGATGCATTTTGGATTAATGAATGCAAGGGCAACGTTTCAGCGTGCCATGGACATATCTTTCATTGGAGAAAAGGATAAATTTTTGGTCATCTATCTGGATGACATCACAGTATTTTCAAAATCTGATAAAGGACACTATTGTCATCTTAGGAAGGTTTTCTTGAAATGCAGGAGTTTTGGCATTTCATTAAACCCCAAGAAATCTCTGTTCGCCATGCAGGAGGGAAAGTTACTAGGCCACATAGTATCAGTGGAAGGAGTCAGGATCGATCCTAGCAGGGTTAAGGCAATACAAGCCTTATCAATCCCAAGGTCCAAGAAGGAGGTCCAATCTTTCCTTGGTAAAATTAATTTTCTGAGGAGGTTTGTGCCTAACTTTGTTGAGGAGGTAAAACTTATAACAACCATGTTAAGGAAAGGAAATGAAGTGAGGTGGACTTCTGAATCGCGACATTCCTTTGACTAAATAAGGAAGGCCCTGACTGAAGACCCTGTGCTTATCAGTCCTGACTACTCAAAGGATTTCCTCATTTTCTCCTTTGCCTCACCTGACACAGTGGCTGTAATCTTATTACAGACAAACAAGGTTAGACTCGAACAGCCTATTGCCTATTTCAGCCAAGCATTGAGGGATGCCGAAGTCAGGTATGACACTATGGAGAAGCAAGCCTATGCACTGGTAAAGGCTCTCAAGGCATTTAGAATCTATGTCCTGTAGTAAAAATTCATAGCTTATGTCCCCTCAGCTGCTGTTAAAGACATTCTTATTCAGCTGGACATAGACGGGAGAAGGAGTAAGTGGATAGCCAAGATTCTTGAGTTTGACTTGGAAATAAAGCCTACCAAATTGATCAATGGTAAAGGTTTAGCCAAGCTGTTGGCTAAATCCAATTGCCAAGATTTGGGGGTAAGTTTCATCAACGAATGATTAGGAATTTAGCAGGGTCGGCTGCCTGAAATAGACCCTCAAAGGGAGCCCCCATTGGCTCGATGTCCTTGGTATAAGGATTTCATATATTTTCTGCAAGAGTTGCGGCCTCCAGACGACCTGCAAAGAAACAAGGCAAAATCTCTGAAGCTCAAAGCAGTCAGATACTGCCTTCTTGATCAAGTTCTATACTGGAAAACCCCCTGGGGTTGCTTTTGAAATGTGTATATCCACAAGAGGCTGACAGGATCATGGTTGAATTTCACGACAGCTTATGTGGAGGGCATCATTTCTGGAAAACCACAGCCTACAAAATCCTCAGGGCTGGATACTACTGGCCCACCGTATTCACTGACGTCTGCAGAAGGGTCAGAGCCTGCATCAAATGTCAAAGATTTGCAGGAAAACAACATCTCAAGTCTCTGTCGTTAAATCCCGTGATTGTTTCAGAACCTTTCCAGCAATGGGGCCTAGATTTCATTGGAGAAATTCACCCCACTTCCAGTGGGCAACACAAATGGATCCTGACTGCTACCGATTTCTTCACCAAGTGGATTGAAGCTATCCCCACCAGGAGTGCTTCCCACAAGGTAATCATTGGGTTTCTGGAGGACCTCATCACAAGGTTCGGTTACCCAAGTAAGATTGTCACTGATAACACAACCGCTTTCAGGGCTGTGCTGTTAGCCAAGTTCTGTGGGAAATTCAGGATCAAACTGATTCACTCCACCCCATACTATCCCCAGGGACACGGTTTAGCAGAATCCTCCAACAAAATCCTGATAAGGATCATCAAAAGGCTGTTGGAAGACAACAAGAAGGCCTGGCATTCAAGATTGAAATTTGCTCTATGGGCTGATCGAGTGACCATGAAGAGATCTATAGGCGTCTCTCCTTTCCAATTAGTCTATGGAGCAGAGGCTTTTTTTCCTTCTCATTTAGCCATTCCTGTAGCAAAATTCCTCCAGGATCATCAAGAGGAACTTGATGACATGATCAGAAGAATTCATCAGCTAGTGGAAGTCCAGCAGGCCAGGGAGCAGGTAATGGACAGAATTCAGGACCATCAGCAAAGGATCAAGCAAGTTTTTGATAAGAAGGCCAAGAAGGAAGAATTTCAGATAGGAGACCTGGTACTGAAATGGGATGCTCCTAAACAAGATAAAGGCAAGCATGGAAAATTCAAAGCCCTGTGGATCAGGCCTTTCAAAGTCTCCAAAGTTTTCTCGAATAATACCTATAGGTTATGGGATTTGAAAGATCAAGAAGCTTTCAATGGCCCTGTGAATGGGCATTTCCTAAAAAGATTTTTATCTTGAGCTGCACATGGCTCTTTCACGGTTGTAAATATTGTTTTTTCTTTCCGTATTTAAGTTTTAAATAAATGACCCCATAGCCCAACAGCAAGGCACTGAAACTGCAAAATGAGTCCTTAGAGCATCATAGGGATGACTCTATCCCCCATGGAGCCTAATGTTAGTAACATTTCTCATCTGAGGCACAAGAGCATTCAGGTCTGCAAGTGGCACGAGGAGCACCCGAGCGCAGCACGGAAAATCTCGTTTTTGGCTTCCAAGCAAGTAAGCGGGCAAGATTATATTGTCGACGGTCAGGATCCATCCATAGGAGCAGATCAATGGTTGGCGGGAAATCGCGGCTAGCGGAGCTGCACTGAGATTAGCGTGATGGATAGCAGACGTCCATCCAAGGGACACGTGGCGTGAGATCTAGTCACGTCGGTTTTTCGGCATTCGGGAGTTCAAAAGGTGAGGGTTCTATGTCATTCTATATCTCGAAACCCCGAACCCTGAAGCACCGAAAGCGTCAAGAGTCAGGCTCGCAGTATCACAGGGCAGTCTCAGCCGTCCATCCAAAGGGGACACGTGGTGTGCGGTGAGGCCCCTCGCCTTTTCGCCCATCGCGACTTCGACACACAAGGAACAACTCCTTCATATTCCCAAAACACAAAGTGCCAGGAGCGTCCAGGTCCCGAGCCCACAATATCACTGAGTGAATCCATGACCGTCAGATATGAGAGGGATGTGTGGCGCCAAATTAAGCCGTCTCGGCGTTTCGCTCATCGCGATTTTAAGAAGCAAGGATCAGCCCCTTCCTATTCACGAATGCCGAAAGCATTTTTTGAGAATAAACGCAGGGTCACAGCCCGTGGTCACATGGAAAATAAAAAGTGCATGCGCAAGAGGGGCCAAAGGCGTTGAGTTCAGCCACAGAGAGGATCATCGCGATCTCCAGGTGCCGTCGGATCCAATCTCAATCTTGTTTTTTGCTTGAGTAAATGAAGGTGAGAGGGGGTGATTGAAACCTCTCCTCACTCATTAAGTGTAAGGTATGGAAGATCTGGCAAGCTGTTTGCCCGAGAGGGTCTTGTGTACCGATTTTTCCAAAGAAGCCATGGCGAAGTCCTCTACTAGACAGAGAAGTCTGCACACGCTAGCTCGACACTTAATGGCTCAGCTACTCCCCTTGCAGGAGCCATGCACAGTTAAGGTGGCGCTTGAAGAAGGATATTAGTACGAGTTTGACTGAAGGGACACCAAGCCTTGGGTGACTGGGCATGCATCTGTTAGGTGAATTTTCCTGAGTATATAGACTTCGTTTTTGTATTTTGTAAGGATCAATGGTTGAGCAAGGCTCCTGATTGTAAAGTTTTGATGAAGCGCTGGTCGCTCTGGTTAATGTATAAGGCATTTGAGACTTCTTACTTTATGGATGTCAACCTCTTTTCCATCTCTTTATTTACTGTGTTAGAACAACTCGGAATTGGAGGATCCAGTCGAGTTGTAGCTGTTATAGGATGATGTATGTTGGATCACTGTAACAGTTGCATTGTTTCTAATCGGTTCCTGTGATTTTCTTAGCGCTGAAGGAATTGGAATTGGAGGATTCAGTCGAGTCACCCCTCAGCTCCTTGAAGCTCTAGACCAAGAGGATCTTGGCTTCTGAGTTTTTCATCCTCAAGCTTTCGAAGGCCTGTCGCTCGAGGCAGTCTTTCTCACCCTTCTCACAAGTCTTCCATCTACCACCCTTTAATCATCTACTGATGGAAGTTGGATCAATACCTCCCTTGATTTCTACGTACCAGGCCCGGTTTCCTGAGTTAAAGCTATATCTTCTTGAGTCTTTACCCATTCAATCACCCCATTAAACAAATCGTGACATAAAACTGATGAGCGTTGGGCTCTGCTCCTGCAAGAAATCCAGGAGTGACTTCTGACGCTAACAATATGAATAGGATTTTAAAAGTAACAACTCACTCTCCCATCTGTACCAACTGCTAAACTGTCAACCCATAAAATCACAGGGTCTCATGATATCACTAGAAAGGACTCATCATGCTGTCAATGTGCCACTCTAATCATAAATATCTAATCCTCCTACCCAAACTGCATCCATAAGATGTAATGCCTCAAAGAATCATCCCCACCATCGAGGATCATATCCAACCAATGTATCTTAGTGAAATCAACTAAACCAACTCTAAAATTAGACATTACAAAGAAGTCTATGGGGTCACAAACTGGTAGGGAATCCATGACACAGTCTCCATGTATCAAAGGTTAAATCCCCAATACTACAACACCCCTAGCCTATTTCAATTGTCTAAGCATCACTTGGACAATCTCCCAACATATCATCTGCAAGGTCCCTCCATGTGAATACAAGAATCTCGTAGATGGTTAAGTCACCAAGATCCCAAACTAGTCTATATGAAATGAAGCACCCTCTACTCATAACACTGGTCTATAAGGTGCTAATACGAGAATCCACATCACTGCTCTTGATAATCCAATTAATCATAAGCTGCATAAACTCGGTCAACTCCTCAGAAGACCACTCGTTCAAACAACCACTCCTAAGCCTCCCAAAAGTAAACTCCGGAAGGTCAAAACCAATGCTCTCCTCTCTAATAGTAGGTGAACTATCAAACAATATAATCTTAGGGTCCCAAACTAATCCTGGAGAGGTACCACCATGATGATGCTGCACCACTCTAATCATCATCGTCAGACCAACGCTCTCAGTCTGCATCCTCCTCTCCTGAAACCCGAAGCTGATCTCTCTGAAGGGACTGGAACCACCATCCTAAATCCTCCCATGCGAAGGTGTCTCGGTTAATTCTAAGTCTAAAAATCCCCGACAGACCTCGATTATGTCCTACCATATAGAGTAAGTCTCGACCTCCCTTCTACTGACACCCCAAAAATAAAGCAGACCAATCACTGCCATGACTCTACCAATCATCATCCTCATCTGAATCAATCTACCACTCATGAATTCCTGGATCCCACCACCAAATTGGAAGTCCACCACTCCTAATACCCACTAGCTGCTGATAACCATCAGAGTCAAAATGAGCCCAGTATCTAGTATGCCATCATTTGGTGGAAACCAAGTACTAGGAATCAACTCAGTGCCTACTAATTTGTTTGTCTCCTGCCAAAGTACATTGAGAAACTTGCTATGTTGATCACTATCAATGTACTCAACTAATATGTGGAGTCTAAACACCTCCCTATAAAATAATCCTATCACCTGTGATGCCTCATACTCATACAAGTACCCATAATACCCTTCCCAAGGTGAATCATGCGTAGCCCTCACAATATTCTCCCTAAGTGTGGACTTAGGGACAACATGGGTGTGACCTTCGTAGTTGATAATTCCATTGACCAATCTGTCAGCTGAAATCTATGTGAATTGATCTGTTAAATATGGATATCCTCCTATGCTTTGACCAAATATCCCAAATGAAAGAACTCTTACATGGCTATAATCCTTCTTGCCTCACCCAACTGACTCATGTGAACCCTCCATGTCCTGCTTAATATACCGCTGACATCAAAAAGTATCTCTACATCCATTTCCACTACATGCAATGCTGGAAAGTGTTAGGTGCGTTGGTCAACCCCAATGGTATGACCAAGGACTCAAGGTAACATCTGAGATCGATCCTACGAGTATCCTACTCTTTGTCCATGCTCTGGTGATATCCCAATCGAAGATCAATCTTCAAGGAATATTCCTCTCCATGAAGCTTGTCCATCCATTCATTGATATTGGGTGAACCAAACTCAAGGATTTAATACATATCATTGAGTTTGGTTCACNCTTTGTCCATGCTCTGGTGATATCCCAATCGAAGATCAATCTTCAAGGAATATTCCTCTCCATGAAGCTTGTCCATCCATTCATTGATATTGGGTGAACCAAACTCAATGATATGTATTAAATCCTTGTCTAGATGTCTCCTTGGGGAAATGTCCCAAAACCCTATTGTACACCACCATACACAACTGTATACTGATGTACATCACTACACACCACTGTATCATCATGTACCACCCTGTATCCTATATGTGCCCCTTTATTAATTACTCCACTAATATCGACTGAACATGGATCCCAAAATGATGTATCCACAACTATCCTATAATCAATCCCCCAATCAATTGGTGCATATACTTCCTTGCTAGTTGGTCCACAAGAAATTTTCTCAACTGCTTCCTCTGTAGCTAAGCCTTGAGCCACAAGAAACAACTCATGATACCTGTAATGCAAAACAGGTGCACGGTAAAAAAACTTTGTGTCAAACCTCTCCTTAGACACCGACAACTATGAACATTCTTCGTGTAAGATCTTCACAAGAGGCTCCTCTCTCAGATCATGAGTGCCACGCATGCCCTCACGTGTCACTGACTACAAATATGATGGAGTCTCTACTTTTTTCAATGACGAAGAGCGTGCCAAAATAAGATGATAACAAATATCCTCAATCTCCCTTTACTTTTCTTCAACTAACTTAAGAGCAACGTCCCTATCCATGAACAACTACAAGTAATAGAATTTCATCTGCTTTAGTGCCTCTTTGATGATTCCAATCGGGCACTAGTGGCTCCATTTGCATGTCCCTTTTTCCTCTCCTCCAACTGGGTTTTCCACATAAGGTCTTCAATAAATTTATGAGCACCGTCTGCCCTCGTCAATACTTGTACAATTTGCCATTCCTTGACCAATAATCGGTCCTCCAACCCTTTCCATGCTAAGGGTCTTTGTTTAATTTCATCATCATGTCAAGGCATACTCATGTCCTCATCATCATCGACATCATAAATGAGATATGGTGATGAATCCTCATCATTTGTAGGTGCTATCACACTTGAACTGCCTTCATCATGCATAGTGAGAGATGTTGGATCCACAACATGGGTTGATTGGAACAGTTCATCATAGTTATCATAAGATGTTGCATCCTCATCCTTTGTTGATTCGTTAGAGGTATACCCATCCAACACACTAGTGTCATCGACCTCATCGGATAGCTCTGATGATGTATCATAGGCTACTATTTGATCTTCCTTTGTGCACACATCCTCCTCATGGATAGATGCATGCTACTCCATTTTTCCTTCATGCTCATCCTTCTTTACCTTCTCCCTTGTGCTTTTAAAAAATCCCCGTCCAAATCCTTGGGCCAACTTCCGTGTATGAGGGTGTAATAGCTTTTGAAGGATAAAGTTGCACGAACATTTTCACCCAATGTTAGATACTTCCAGTAGTCACACAAGTATTTATTTTCCTCCAAGTTCCTCAAAACTTCAGCTAGATGTTCCTAATTAACCATCCTAAGAAACTTCAACATGGTCATTATAGGCTTGAGTTTTTTCAAACACTTAATAAACCCTCATCCATGGAATGCACACACAGGATGGCAAGATCACCATCTCTGATACCACTGTAATGTCCCCAAATAAAATTTTTCTAGCTTTATAGTCTAAGATAGTTCTTATTATACTCTTTATCTATTACAAGCTGATTGTAAACTTTCTACAAACATTTCACACATAACCCATAGATAGGCATTTTTTCAAACATGTTGTGTACACTAGAAAATACAATATATAATATGACAATTTATTAATAATGGAATTTTGACCACACAATACAATGACTAGGGCTATTGTAGCAGTTGTGACAAATCAACAAACAATAAACTGAAAAACTAAAACCTGGTGTAGTTCCCTGATCTCTCATAGTAGATGGCTTCTCCAATATGTTGAAGGTTAACTCCAAATCTCCAATCCCCTTCTAAGAATGATGCAATTGTTATCACCCCATAAATTATGGGAATCAACTGATGACTTGGATATTATGGATATTATCTGTATCTGGTGCTTTTATTGGCAATTGATTTTTTATTCTGCAAATGATTTAAGAAAAAAGAAAAAGAAAAAGGAAAAAGAAAAAGAAAAGAAAAAAGAAAAGAAAAAGAAAAAGAAAAAGAAAAAGAAAAAGAAAAAGAAAAAAGAAAGAAAAAGAAAAGAGGGCATAAAAGAATTGAAAGAAAAGCCCCATGTAATCATAGTAACTTGGCCATACCTTTCAAGCATGGCCAAATTATTTTTAAATTTGATGTTCATAGGTTAGTGAATAAATCTGACCAGACTGTCTAATCCTGGTCAGATAGCCCCTAGGTTAGATTAGTGAATAAATTTGACCAGACTGTCTAATACTAGTCAGATAGCCCCTAGGTTAGATTAGTGAATAAATCTGACCAGACTGTCTAATCCTGGTCAGATAGCCCTTAGGTAGAGTAATTTCTTAACCCAACAGTTTAATCTGGGTTAATAGTCCTAGGAATATAGTTTAGCATGTAGGTTAGTTGCTTGATTTGCTTCACCACCCATGAAACCAGATTGATTAAAATGCTACACCATGTCTCCATTGCCTTAGAATAGTTTAGACGGAGTCCCCTTGGTGGTGTCTATGTGAAAAATTGGAAAAAACCCATAAAATGCTTTATATCCTAAGTTTTTCCCCAAGTACATATTTCTCCACTCCCAGCCTATGTTTCTTGCACTTATAAATGGTCTCGATCACGGTGCTAAGATCTACGGCTCACAGCGCATTCCGGACCCCCCCGACCATTCTGCCTTTAACCGAAGGGGGGGGGTCCGGAATTGGTAATAACATGGGTGCTCATCTGGACGGCTCAGGGAGGAGCGCTTAAATCTACGGTCCACATTGGATTCCGGACGCCCCCGTCCGTTCTGCATTTAATGGAGGGGGGGCTACAGAATGGGTATTAAAGAGCGCGCTCAGATCTGCGGCCAGGAAACAAGCGAGCAGATCAATGGATCACAATGGATTTCGGACCCCCCTTGGTATTCTGCTTTTAACCAAAGGGGGGGGGGTCCGGAATGGATATTTCCCTTCGACGAGCCCCTGGTCATACGTGGCGTTAGCCTATTGGTCCTCAAGCCCCATCCCACACATGCTATCTGATAGCCTCGTCACTCATGGACGTCATCCTCCACTGAGTCCACTTGTCCCACTTGTTCCCGGGGTCGTGTCCCATCCCATAACTGCTGTCAGTCCTTGTTGTCAGTCCTTTACCCTTTCCACTCATGACAAGCCCCTTATGGAGACTTTCACTTCCCATCACCTCCAATCCCTAGCAGCCATGTCAACCATCCGTATGTTTTGGCCACCGTCACCTGCCATATCACCCCCAAGTGGCCCATTGCCCATTAATAACTGGATAACATACCCGTTGTCATGCTGACCGTTTTCCCGCGTCCAACCGACCCAGTTTTAAATAAAACTACCGTTTTCCCTCTTCATTCACTATTCGTTCATCACACCAGGAAATTTTACTCTTACGCCTCCATTGCTTTTCCGCCACCTTCATCCACAGTCAGTCTACCCCACTAACATCGTGTTTATTGTAGGTATTATTGCTGAAATGGTGTCAAAGCCAAGACAAGTGGAAGGAGAAGAGAATCCTTTTCTTCCTCCCCCTGTCGACCTGGATAAAATTCCCTTGGTCGATAAAGATAGATTGATCGCAGATACCATCTGCGACTTCGAATTTTCGGATCTTCAGTCATGGATCCGGGAGGTGTTCCTGGACCAAAGCGATGAAATTGGAATCTGGGAGTCAAATTTACCCCTGTATCTCTTTCCCCAGATTCATCATTTCCCCAAATTCACCCTCAAATTCCAAGCCCATTACATTCCTGACCAGAAGGCCATCGTCTCTTCATCTGGAGACGTCCTCTTCTTCATCACTCCCGAAGACATTGACCATATGATGCAAATTCACTATGTTGAATCTGCGTCCCCATTCAATTTAGAAATCCTCACTGAGTTATACCTGAAAATGACCTTCCCTCAGAGAGCTCAGATATTCGAGCTTTTCCTCCCCACTTCCGCTCCACTCCCTTTCACCAATCCCCCTTACTCTTCTTCCATGTTCTCCACCAAAGGAAATCAAATCATTTCTTCCCTTTATGCCCTGCTTGGTTACTATTTTGACCAATGGGTAGATGAGCCCATCCTGGGTTTTCTGTCCATTTTCTCAAACGATGAAAAGCCCACAATGTAGTTCGACTACAACACCTTCTTGGCCGATAATATTCACGAACAATTCGTGAATTTTTCCACAGAGGGCATGTTCAGATATTCTTCCATACTGACATACATGTTCGTTTACTTTCAAGCCGACAAATTAAGTTTCTCCATGCAGAAGATGGATGCAGACAGAAGGCCCCAGCCAGTCACAACATGGACTTCTCTTCTGAAGCGTAACTCTACTGAATACGACTTCAAAGCTTTCATTGATCAGTTTTACCACCC
>JASDQU010281414.1:2431-14495 GCA_032191745.1 Picea mariana
AGATCTAATGGCTGTGATTCTTTTGCCTTTTTTGCACTCTCCTCGTCCCTTCTGAACTGAATTTTCGCCTCAGATTTGATCGCAGGACGGATCTTACAGATGCGATTGCTCGTTCTTGGCTGCTTTTGCAAGTTCTTTTCTATTCTTGC
The DNA here is from genome assembly GCA_032191745.1 of Picea mariana. NCBI lineage: Eukaryota > Viridiplantae > Streptophyta > Pinopsida > Pinales > Pinaceae > Picea > Picea mariana. Next base: position 2,581 of record JASDQU010281414.1, read on the forward strand.
AAAGATTCTCTCATAAGAAAGAAAATTCATGAATCTTTCACAGATTTGAAAGAATTACATGAATTCTTTGAAGCATTCTGTTCTCTGCAAAAATCTTTGACAGATTTGAGAGAATTCCCAAAATTCTTTAAATGATTCTGTCTTCTTCAACAATCTTTCACTTATTTGAACGAATTTCTTTGAATTCTTCAAATGTTCCTGCCTCCTACAGCTTTTCTTCGTGAATCTTTGACGAATCTGAAATTGTTCACGATTCTTTAAACTTTCTTCTTCCATAGTTTCTTCTTCCTCAATCTTTTTGAGCATATAATGCTATGCTTTCTCCTGTGAGCTTCCCACAACGATCTTTTGAGTGAAATGCGGACAACGACTTTCTCTCCAGTCTTTGTGAAGTGGCTCACATCATGTGCTCTCGTTCACAATGTAAGTTCTGCACTGTTTGAGGATCGGGTTGCTCTCCAGTCTTTGTGAAGTGGCTCGCATCCTGTGCTCTTGTTCACAATGTAAGTTCTGCACTGTTTGAGGATCGGGTTGCTCTCCAGTCTGTGTGAAGAGGCTTACTGCTGAAGCTTTGATACCATAATAAATTGTGAAGCAAGAAATGTAGAGAGAAAGAATAGAGTAGAAATAGTATTCAGTGTATTGAGAATGTAAGGAGAAAGTACAATGAGAAGAGTTAATGAGAAGTTGTGTGTAAAAGGAAAATAATTGAGCTAAATAGGCTCAACCAAATCAAGAAAAGAAAGTACAGCTGGCCAGGACAGCTGGCAGTGTACAGTTAGCCTATTGAGGTTACATTATATTTAACATGATGTAGATGCTACGCGGTTTATATCAAGCACATAAAGAAATATCCTCACAGTAAAATAACAGGGAATGTAGATTTTATTATTCTTCACGGATTCTCGAACAATCGTTTGTTTTGTTGTGTTGGTTTATAATTTGACACTAATTTTGTATCAGTTGTATTATTATCGGTTGTTGCGACTTTTCCCTCCATCACTCCATATTTGGTTTTATGAGAAATCTAAAAGCTACACCTCTAGATATTCCATCCCGTGCCAACGAAAAAGTAAAGTTTAAGAGTCAATTTGAAGTCAAATCAGAGGTACAAGTCTTTGTATCACATGATAAAATCTAATAACAAAGAGCTGTTGTGAAACTAACAAGGCTACTAGGTAGCATATACCAGCTGAATATAATAATGAAAGTATTGTTTAAGGAGATAGGGAGAAAAGGAGAAGGCATGAAATGACTAGATGACAGAAATATTTATTACAATAACATTGGGGGAAGTGAGGGCAGCAATAAGACTTCAAAGTTTTTGACAAATAAGATATCAGATAATTCAAAGTTTTTGGCCAATAAGATATCATATAAATGAGATTTAAAATTTAAAATTAATCATTATTTTTTAAAACTTTAGATAGAGGGGTGTATATTTTATGGTCAACCGTGAACTAATAGAAAGTCAAACCTAACTCAACACTATATACCATGCCTATGGCCAGTGATTTTGAAGTTTTTCTTTGGGATGGATACGACGTATTCATATGGGTTTGTTTTATAATTTTTTTTAACTTTGTTTTATAATTTTCTGAATATTAGATGGTTAGATGGTTGAATATTGTTCAAAATGTTATTTCAATTATCTATATATTTTGATTAGTCTTTGCCCAAGGCTTAGAGGGATTATAGTAATGGATAATTAGTTGACTTAATATTAATATGTTTTTTGATTATAAATTTTCACATCATCTCTATTGTTGGAACTATAGAAGTAAAAACATTATTTTTTATATAATAAAAAAAACCTTATATGTCATCGTCTCATTGGAGAATATATTGAAGGTTTTATTGCCAACTTCATTGTTTCCAATGTTTAGATATCCAAAGTTTTGAGCTTAGTGGTTCTTTTTTAATTTTTAATACTTTTTTACTGAAATGTTTACATACGGACATTGTTTTTTAATGTGAACATTGACACTTTTTTTTAGGTACTTGAATAGGTGTGATATATTAAATGCTTACATAACATGAGGTCCTTAAACAAGCCTGGCAAATTAAATATTTGCATACCGCGAGGCCCTTAAACAACATCACAACCTTTAATGTTTACCTAAATAGGCTTCTCACAGTACATTTTTTCTCGAATTTTTCCATACAATGTTGCAGTGAATTTGGACAATATTGTTGTCCACTGCCAATTTCATAGCCATTGTATGTTTCATACTTCTTCTATGCTTGGAATGCAATTTCATCATTGTTGAAGATACACATTGTTTACTGGTTCAATGGGTGCTTCTTGTTCGTTGGATCATCGGTTGTTTCTTTTTGGTGTTTGGTTCAACTTTGCAAGGCTGAGGACCTGCACCTGTGGTTGGACCTGTTGGTGCTTGTTGCTTGATTTTGTTTACTTCAACTTTGCAGGGTTGGGGTCCTACATCCACAGTTGGATCTATTTTTTTTACCTTGCGGGGTCCAAGTCATGCACCGACAATTTGACCTGCGCTTCTGTCGTTCATCGTTGCGGAGTAAGTTTCGATGCCATACTTTCATTTCTAATCATTCTTTGTTGTTTATTTTTTGCAGTTTGTAAGTAAGAATGTTTGATTATTTCTAGTGACATGCTCGTCATATGTTTCGAGTTACTTTTGTGCTTGGGATGCAATTTGGTAATCATTGGAGATACATATGTTGTTTACTAGTTCAATGGTTGTTGCATGTTCATTGGTTCGTTGGTTCGTCGGTTACTGCTTGTTGTTGTTTGGTTCAAGTTTGCAAGATTGAGGTCCTGCGGCTGCAGTTGGGCCTGTTCGTGCTTCCTCACTGGTTTGTTGCTTGTTGTTTTCTTTTGTTTTCTTCAGATTTGCAAGCTTAGGGTCCTGTGCCGACAATTGAAGTTGGTTTTTTTTCACTTTACGGTGTTCAGGTCCTGCACCCTCAAGTGGACCTGCGGTTTTGTCATTTTTCTTGTCTTGCGAAGTTGATATCCGGCGCCTATGTCATGCCCGCCTATCTTGCTCTTAAATTTTTCTCCAATTTTTTTTCCTAGCTTTGAACCATACCTACACACCTTTGCAAAATTTTCGTGTAGAAGAAAAGGATACTAAGATGGTGCTAGAAAGAGTGGTGTCTGTGGATTGCAAATTGCAATATTCAATTTCTATGCTGCTTGGCGTGCACCATTGCTAGCATAATGAATGTGTTCTCAAATGCATCACACCATTTACATTTGGATGAAACCATTATCATTCTAGGATACTTCAGCATTGACATAATACAAAATAGTGGCATAACAAATAATTGGGCAACTACATGTGCCATTACAATGTCTGTTGTCTTTTTGTTAAGATAAAACATGTGCAAAACACACTTATTAACCATATATGGTGAAATGTGCCCATATCACAATACAACCTCTTTATCCTATGCACAGACTGGTTTGACCACGATACAATTTGTCTTGTACTTGAAATATGAGATGTACATCAAAGATATTGCAAAATTATATTTCCATGTCTCAAAGCATATCTAGATACTTTGCTGCACAAAACTAAAATCATTCAGCTATGGCCATGCAATTTCTTAATATTTTCTGGCTTGTTATATATTTTGGACAGGAAAAACTCTATATAATTACAACCATGGATTAAAAAAAACAAAGGTTCATGTTTCTAATTATCTTTTATTCTATTCCTTTGATTCTCATTTACTGTATGTACATATTACTTGTTCTCCCCTTCATACCAGCTTCCATTCATGTTCATTCTATTTTGTGCGTTCCCACATTGAAACAAACAGAATAACTGGAGAAGACGAAGGAGTGCTTACCGCAAATGTAGAAAAGGAGATACAAAGGTGCATGCTTGTACTACTATTTCATATTCCATTGTTTTGTATTTCATTTATTGTCTGTATATGTGTTCACCTAATTTATTGTATGTAGATATTGTGTATCTTCCTATATAATAACTTATCTTCATGTCCTTTGTATTCTCTGTGCCACTATATTGAAATAAATCGAACTCTGTTTATTTTTTTACATGCCTTCCTGTGTACCAACTTACCTTCATGTCCATTGTATTTTTCCACATTGCTACATTTAAACAAACAGAATAACTGGAGAAGACGATGGACTCTTTGCCGCAAATGTAGAAGAGGAGATACAAAGGTGCAAGATTCTACTCTTATTTCATATTCCATTGTTTAGTATTCCATTTATTGTCTGTATATTTGTTCTACTTCTTGTACTTCTTTGCACCTAATTTACTATATGTAGATACTACGTATCTTTCTACATAGTAACTTATCCTCATGTGAATTGTATTCTCTTCGCTACTACATTGAAATAAATAGAACTTTATTTCCTTTTTTACATGTCTTTCTGCATACTAACTTACCTTCATGTCCACTATATTTTCGGTGTTGCTACATTGAAAGAAACATTTTAGTTGGACAGTAAGATGAATTATTATATGCCATGACATAGGGGGTTAAAGTGCAATCTTTGAAAAGGTATACCAATTGTGCTAGTAAATCAAACACACAAAACATGTGAGTGCATATAATATTGGACTATAAAATGATGATTTGGCAACAATGGGCCTTTGTTGAGACTTCCCTCTTCCAAACATTTCCCTCCCCATTTATAATTTTCCCACTTTATATTATCCCTTTTTTTCCCTATTCTATACTTAACTGAATTCCCCTTTGTTTTTCTCCTCTACTTTCTCTTTCTGGTTTCTTTTTTTAGTAGTCTTTCCGAAAATGTCTAGGTGCGTGGGTTGGAAGACTCACAGGTTCACATTTATACTCATGCTTCTATATCATGACTCCGATCGATGGTTTCCTCATTCAATATTTAGCCACTTTTTCGATCGCGGGTTCCCATGCTGGTGGGTTCAAGATTGTGCCTCTAGCTTCGAAGGTTCTGCGATATAAATATTGGTCGTCATAGCCCCCCATCATGCCCTATTCCATGTTACACATTTTTGCAGTCAAAAAATCTAAGGCATACAATTTGACCAATGGGTCCTCATGTTTCCTGATTATTCCTTGACGCCCTATTTCATATTCCATCGCCTTCAACCTTGTATGTGACATTCAGAAAAATTATGGACAATATACAATGCATATTCTTATTTAGTCCTTCTGATGTTCATCTACACATGCTTGCATAGGAAAAAGTTGGACTAGTGACATGGCCATGAGTAGTCAATAATCACAAACATCAAGAGACTAACAAGGCCAAAGGTAAATATTCATATATTGTGTTTCTCATATGTTTACCAAACAAATATCTTGAGCTATTTATTCATCTATGCCATGATAAATATGTTGATGTCATCTGCAACACATACTTTGCAGTTCACAAGAAGTATCAACGAGCGCAAGTGAGATGTCGAACATAGTGCAAGTTCCATAGACTAAGACGTTTGGTTGAAAAACTCTAGCTCCATACTTCATCCAAGTTGTGCATCTACTTGTACATTTATGCCAGGGAAAAAGAAAACAAAAAAAATTTCAGACTACCATTCACATTAATTTTCCTATTCAAAAAATGTCACCAGGTCTAAACTTATAACACCCAAAATAATATCAATAGAGGTCTTGGACAACCACCGAACTGGACAAGTGATCATTGGGGACATAATGGTCATCTATAGAAACTACTTGGACAAGGAAAACAAAAATAGATCCATTGTGCATGCTGACATGACAAAAAATGAATCCATGATGATAGACACACTCACTATTCCCACACAACATGTCCAGAAACATGCATAAAATATATTTCCATCTAATGGGATATCCATTACAAATTTTAGTATATTTCCCAAAACATTATATGACCGTGGTGATTGTGATCGGATGATATCGCTCAATGAAACAAGTATTGTGAAAAAAATTCCCGCGATTTGTTCAGAATATCGTTTCGTCCCAGACACAACAATCAGTCAAATTGCACAGAGTAACGACACTTACCCAATCAGAACCATTGGTTCCGCTGTCACACTTGTGAGAAAACTTGGCTCGCATCACATTCTCCATATAAAAGATGGAGATTCAAACAATGACAAGGAAATGTTATTGTTCTCCATATATAGTTGTGTCATTTACTTTCACATGTCCATGTATCTCGGTTATGTTACACAACTATTGCACTATTCCATGTTGTAGCTACAATTGTTTGACACCTATTCAAATTTGTTTTCCTCAATGGAACAACAATTGCATAAAGGAAAAATTTCACTTATTCTCTTAAAAAATATAACAAAGAAAATAGATATTAAAGGAAGTATCTTTCACACAACCCAAGCAACATTTGTAACATAATTGTGAACAGACGTACTACACAATATCAAGAAACTAACTAGATCTACAACTGTTGTGCATATACATCTACAATTTCATCCTCACTTTGCTCATGCAAATTGCCTTCACCAATTTTCTGCAGCTAATTTTTTTTTTTTTTTTTGCAGTTGTATATTATATTGTTCAATATATTAACTGTTATGCTCACATGCTCAGGTTGAGGGTGTTTTGGTTGCAAAGAATGCATACTTGACCCCCTTCGAGCCTGTATGTTCCAAATGCAACTCTCCTGCTTCAACCTCTGCTTTCATAAATGATGGTACAATTGATTGTCCATGATGCAGTAAAAATGCCCTTACATATATAGACATTTCCTCATTGTTTCCATCTGAACCGTGGGCAACACAATCGTACATTGTACAATTAGACAACCTTTGTTATAATATGTGCTTCCTGGATTAGCAGAATTGTCATATGAAGTATACCTACAGAAAAAGGCAAACAGTGTCTACATGTTGCGCAACTTTCGGGTCCATAGAAAATTTGCCTTAAATGAGGAAAATGCAATACTGCATATTGGCTGAAAAAAAATTCATATCAAGCTTTCGCAGGAAACAGAAAAATCTCATGTGTATATGTAATTTTTCTACAATACCCAAATGAATGTTCATGGGACTCAAGTTCTTCGGAGTTTACATCTATGAGTGTAAATTTTTTTGTCCAGAGATTTTGGCTCTTTTTTACACTTGAAAAACCAAAGAGAAACTAACTACAAATCAAATCGTTGTTGTTGTTATTTTGATGTTTTTTAGCATCTCCCATTAAGAATTTTTCATATTTGTTGGGGTTTCCAAATGAAAAAAAAAAAATGATGGCTAGCTGTAGGTTTGTTGGAGGAGTCTGCACTTTTTTGGGTGCCCAAATTGGAAAATATTTTCCAACTATATAGCCATGGTAGGATTTCTGCATTTTTTGGGTACCCGAATTAAAAAAAAAAAGATGATCTCCAACTATACTTTTATGGTAGGATATTTTCATTTTCTTGGTGGCCTAATTGAAAAAAAAGTGCTCAAGATGGGTTGAAGCATGAGCTTGAGATATTCAGAAATCCCTATATGGATTGGGGAGTTCGAGCATTGGAATTCATATAGGAAGGTGCATTTATTGGTGATGTACAAGCACCTAATATTGTTCAGTCCAGAAATGGGAAGCATGAGAAAAAATTCCATACAAAGTATCCAACTGTGAATAAATCAGGTCCATACTTTGAACCATCGAAATGGCTTTCTCCTCTAGGAGAAACCATCAGGCATTTCCAATAATATTGGAAATTTGGTATTGTTAAAACTGGTAGTGATAGAACATGGCACTATCAGAAGAAAATGTCCATAGTGATCTTGCTTCATGGTAAAATAGTAATCAACAAGTTTCTTGTTCCCCATTTGGGGGTTTTGTTATAACTAGGATACAATGTCGAATATCTATTGGTTTTGTGTTGTCTTGTGTTTGGGAGACTTTTCTTCATATCTCATGGGCCCAATTATTTTCTCATGGGAACATACACCATATTTAAGAGAAAACCAATGCCACGTGTGTTTATTTTTATATCAAATTGTTTGATTCATAGGTCGATGTGTACTTCTCTATGGACCCTCTTGGGATCTCAGTTGGCGCCTTTGTGTTCATGCATTGCCTTGTGCCTCGACTTTCAATACATTTGGTGTTTACTTAGCTCTTGGTTGTATGCTTCATTTTGGAAAATTAATGATACATTTTGGATCTTGGAGGTTTTTCTACAATCTTAAAGAATATACATTACCCAATTTTCCTTTTAATAGAAGATATCTGACGCAAATGTAGTATGTGGTTTGTTTTAACACTTTTCCTTGATCGATGAACTTAGCAAAATTCATCTCTAGGAATATTTTGAAATAAAAGGATATATACTATGTGAAGTCCAATGGAACTATCATATCAACCACAAAAAATCAAAATTCAAATTAGTCTTGAAATTCAAATTTGTCATTGTTGTACTTACGGTGAAGTTGACAGTATAATAATTTTCCTTAAACATCCCAAAATTGATTTTCTTGTTTCTTTTTGATGCTTCTCTTATGAAAACACATCCTGGAAACTATAATCATGGATCACTTTATATATTCCTTGATTGAAGAGTCTGTTCACCTGTTTCATGCACTTCATAGTTACTGTTAAAACCATCAATGGGGCTTTCTTACACCAATTCCCGCTTTCGAAAATTGCCATCCCCCTTTTTTTTTCCCTCTGCTTTCCCTTTCTGGTTACTTAGTCATTTTTCAGAAAATGGCTAGGTGTGAGGGTTGGTGGATTCACGTGTTCATATTTCTACTGATACTTTTATATCACAAGTCTTATCGACCGCTTCCCCGTTCCATATTCAACAAAATTTTTGGATCGCGGGTTCCCGGGTAGGTGTGATCGACATTGCGTTTCCATTGTTCTACTGCCTGCAAACAACACCCAAACTTGCCCGATCTACAAATTGAAAATCAAATTCCAATTTATTTTTCTCATTTACTTTCCCTTTCTGGTTACTTAGTCATTTTTTTGAATGTCCCATGCTTTTATATATAGCACCTGAAGTTCCGCAATATACAAATTGACCGTCGAAGTCCTTCATTGTCTCTTGTTTCATGTTACATATTTTGTAATCAAAATTTGGGATACATAAAATTTGATCATCAGGCCCTCATGTCTCTTGAGTAGAACTTGTGGCCCTATTTTCAAGCCCATCAATATTCCCTTTTCTGAGTATGTCTCATGCTTTTATATCACGAGTCCAACCAACCTCTTACCCATTGCATACTTGGACACTATTTAGATCGTCGGTTCCTGGCTAGGCTTGCTCAACATTGCACTTCCATTGTTCCGCAACCTATAAACAACACTTGAAATTCCATGATATATAAATTGACCGTCGAAATCCATCATTGTGCCATGTTTCGTGTTACACATTTTTCATTCAAAAGTTCATAGACATATAATTTGACCATCGGCCCCTCACATCTCCTGAGTATAACTTGTGACCCTATTTTGAAGTTTGACCGACCGCTTTCCATACTTGGCCATTTCTTGGAATCTCTTTCACGGATTGGCGGGTCAACGAAATATGCAATGCTTAATCCCTCTTCACCATCCCTTCCACCTTCGCACTTCTTTCTAGATATGCAATTATTAAGATTTAATGCTAATAGATCATTGTGCAAGAATCGTTAATATTATCATTAATGTCTGAAAGGCTAGAGCAGATTTGTCATTAATACGAATTAAACCAAGATTTGCAGAGGGTTCTGTTATCTTTTCCAAGTGTTCATTTTAAGCATCATGCAATCTCTTTCACACATCGTATGGTTGACGCCTTCATGAAATATCTAATCCTTAATCGCTCTTTGTTTTCACTGCCACCTTCAAACTTTTTTCTAAATATGCAATTAGTAAGATTTAATGGTAAAAACTCATTATGCCGAACCGTGGAGATTGTCATTGATCAACAAAAGTCTCGAGGAGATCTCCCATTGATACGCGTTAAACAAATATTTGTGGAGGGTTATATTATCCCTTATAAATTTTCATTTCAAACATCATATGGAGAAAATGAACATTCTCATTAACTTATGGCAGCGGTTCGACAACAGTTCTGTCCAGATACAGTAAACACCTTCGATCATGATGACCAGAAGTTCCAGTGCTCCAGGGCATATTCTTACTACCCATCTCCCTCCTCCCATGAGAAAAAAAGGAGATGGTCCTTGGTGCACCGAGATATATATTTCAAGCCAAAGAATCCCAAGGCAACCTCGCATGCTCAGACAGCTCGCCCGCCTGCGTTGATGGCTAGCGTAGAGGTTGATGCGGTCAAATTCGAGCCAGAAGAAGATGATTTGATGGACAATGATACAATGATGGATGATGGAAATGCAGATGTTGTTCCCACTCCTATGCCCAAATTGAAATCAACCATAATGGGGGGCACTTCCTGGCTCAACGATGGTTGCCCTGACAAGACCAAAGGAAGGGGTTTCAGAAAAGAAACCGACATTGAATGCAATAGCCGCTTTGCAGATCGAGAGTAGGAATTTTAGAGGTCCAAATTAGTTTGTTCTAGGCGAAAGTCTTTCGTTGTAAGGAAATGGTCTCTTGATGCTCCCAAAGATATATTTCATGAAAAATAATTATTCAATTGCAGGACCACTCTCATGTTCTCTTGATATACAATTAACATATTAGGGGATGAGGACTAGAACTCCCACTGGTGCAAGGCATATTCCTACTACTCATCTCCTTCCGCCCATAATGGACTAATTTGGGCCTCTCGAATTTCTCATCCAGCTTGTGTCCCTGAAGTCTTTTCCTATAAGGAGGGGGTCTCTTGGTCCCCTCCCATCCAAAATGAATTAATTTGACCTCTCAAATTGCTCATGCAGGTTGTGTCCCTAAATAATTCAACTGTGAGGAGGTGGTATCATGGTGTGTCCTCACTTTTAGTTTCCGACTATTCTTCTTTCCCTACAACGTTTTTCGTCTTCTTCCTCACGGGAAGTTTGTGAGAACTATAAATTTTACCATGAGGATGGGTTCTTATGCCCTCTTGCATTTGAAAAATTCTAGGTTGATTTCTTGCTAGGGCGTTCCATTGGAGCAATGCTGTGGGATGTCGTGCTCTTTGCAGTGGCGATCACATATTGGAAACTCTTCTCGTCGGGGCCTTTTCCATGTTATTTGTAAAATTCAGTGGTGCCTTGCAATGTATCTAGGTTTCCATCATCAGGAGTAGTAGTGTTGTTCACCTACTTCATTCCAAATAATTATTCCACAATAGAACCAGTCTCATGTTTCTTTGTCACCTCAGGTCTTCCGTAAGATATTGAGATTGTGGGATGTCATGCTCTTTGCAGTGGCGATCGCGGATTGGAAACTCTTCTCGTCGGGGTCTTTTCCCTATTATTTGTACAATTCAGTGGTGCCTTGCAATGTCTCTAGGTTTCCATCATCAGGACTAGGAGTGTTGTTCACCTACTTTAGTCCAAATAATTATTCCACAACGGAACCAGTCTCATGTTTCTTTGTCACCTCAGGTTTTCCGTAAGATATTGAGATTGTGGCAGCGAACATTGACCTTCTCAGGAGAAGACTACAAGGAATTCCTACAAAAAAGCATGGTAATGAGTTTTGTATGCATGTTGAAGAGCATCGTGATTTCTCCTGCATGTTGTCCCACTAGAGGAACAACACATTAGTATATGCATTTTTTGTTAGAAAAACAGGACTGCAGAGCAATAAAATAAAACAAATGCGGAAATAAAACACAGAAGATACACAATACAAGAGAGACACAGATTCACGTGGTTCACCCAGTGTGGGCTACGTCCACCAGAGAAATTGCCAGGTCCTTCCTTTATTATTATCCAGCAAAATGAAGGGATACAACCTACAGCAAAACCCGTTGTAACTTCCTCTTCTTTCTCTCACAGTCTCCTCTCTCAGAATACAATATTCACCATCAACCATAGCCGCAATACATTTCCCTCATAAAAGAGGGTTGCCTTCTAGGGAAAAAC